>JAAIIK010000082.1:2499083-2533604 GCA_014706435.1 Silurus glanis
TGTGTGTGTGTGTGTGTGTGTGTGTGTGTGTGTGTGTGTGTGTGTGTTTTTGATTTGAGCTGGTGGTGACATTTGTTCGGTCCATTTAAGCAAAACAACTGTAATTTTTATCACAAGTAATCGCTGTAATTCACCATGAAATCTTAATCGCGGTGAAATGAAGTTGTTCTAAAGTCATAATTGTGGTAAATACATTTTTTTATATTTTTGTAATTGTGGTGAAATGGAGTCATAATAAAGTCCAAATTGCAGTGAAATAAATTCGTTATAAAGTGGTAATTGTAGTAAAATGGAGTTGTTATAAAGTTGTAATTACGGTGACGTGAATTAGTTCTAAAATCGTAGATGCGGTGAAATGATGTCATTAAAGTCGTTTCAAAGTCGTAAATGTGCCGAAATGGAGTCGTAATTACAGTGAAATATAGTCATTAAAAAGAATTGCGGTGAAATAAAGTCGTTAGAAAGTCATAATTACGGTGAAATACATTTATAATTAAGGCTTAATTAAGTTATAATTAATGTGAAATGAGGTCATAATTAAGGTGATGGTCATTCAGACACGTTGTATAACGAGAAATGATATTGAGGGAGTATAAACAGTGTCACATCAAAGTCTGCCAGCTGTAATTATGGCAATTTTTGCTTTTAGTTTTGTTCCGACATTCACGGTGCTGAAGTTCGCTTCATTTCAGTCGTGTGCTGTAAGATGAAACGGTGGCAAGATGAAAAAGGTGGCCACATTAAACGGACTGCCGAGTCTCCGTGTAGGTCAAACGCTTTGAAACGCGCAGGAGGTCGACCTTTTCTCTGCCTCAGCAGGTTACCCACCACTCAACGTGCCTGGGGTCTACTGGTTTTCTATCTGCCTTTTAGTTTTCAGCCCCACCTAAGAGGGTCTACTTTTATTTCGTAGTGTGGGTCATTTTGTTATAATGACACTCTTTTTTTTTTTTTTTTATCTTTAGTTTAAGGTGTGTCCCCAAAGCCAGTGTGTGTCGACTCCGGGCCACCGTACCGACCTGTTCCAGCGAGACCCCGGCAGCGTCCTCATCACCGACTTCTTCGGCAGCGTGCGCAAAGTGGAGCTGACGCGCGAGCTGGTGGAGCTGAGCGCCCCCGTCTGGGGAAAGTCCACGGCCACGTGAGCGACGTTTACTTGACACCATGCATCGTACAGAGATCGTAAAAAACACCACGCGTTCGTCTTGGCGTGTCGTTATATACAATAATTGTGAAAGATAGATAGATAGATAGAGAGAGAGTGAGAGAGAGAGACAGGGGGACAAACAGACATCCAGTTGGTAAAAGGGAGAGATGGATACTAAGAGATCCAAAGAGAAATAAAACAAAGAGTTAAACAGGCAAACTACTGACCTGTTTAATCAGTGGTGCCAAAACTTTTGGACCTCGACCTCTTTGGGAGGAAAAAACTCAATCGCTTCCCACTCTGTATAATGTGATGATGGGATTCAGAGCGAACAGAGTGCCAGAGAACACACTCTCTCTCTCTCTCACACACACACACACACACACACACACACACACACACACACACACGTGTTTTTTTTGCCATCAGCGTTGGCCTGGAATCGAATAAAAGCCCAATTTGCGACATCCACTCTACAAATGCCATTTTAATCCCCTGCTGCACATCTGTCGCCATGGCGCCGGCGGCGCAGAATGAAATCAGAAGGCCTCGTTACTCGGTTTCCTCCCGCTTTCCGAGTCCATTAGCGCCTATCTGCTTCATCAGCAGTCACGGACTCGCTCACGGCGAGCCTCGGTCACACGCCAACATGTTTATATTACAGACACACACTCGTTCTCTAAACTACATCTGTAATGTGAAGACCCTCACTCAGGACAGCTGTGGTGAGCTGAAAAGCATCAGGGATGCTGTGGTTACTGTTAACGGGAAGACATAAAACGTCGTGTCTTGAAGATGTCAAAGGAGGTACAGAGTCATTTCCGATTGTTCCAAAGCGCTGATGCTGGAATCTCCTTCCTCAGATACATGAAAATCATCTCCACATCACCATTAAGCTGAAAAAGTATGTAGACTTCTGTGGAGCATGAATTTTCCCTTCACTTGAACAAGGAGACCCAGGATGAAGATCTGGGTTCCATGTGTTGGAGTTGGAAGCATGAAGATATGGTTTCCACGGTTTGGAGTTGAAAATCTCCTGCTATAGCGCTCCAACCCTATTGAACACTTTTGAGCTGAATCGTTCACCCTGACTTTACTATCGCTCTTGTGATTAAATGGCATCTAGTAGAACATCTTTCCAGAAGAGTGGAGCTTATTATAGAGCAAGATGGCGTTTAAATGTTGAATGCATCTACGACTGTCCATGATGAAGTAAACGTTTATATGAATATAGCAGTAGAATGAGGCACCTTCACTAATAACTGACTCATCGTCGTTCAGGTGTCTATCATGGAGACCACAAGGTGGCAGTAGTGCATCATGGATTTCCTCTTCCCGTCTCCATGTGTCTGTCTTAGGCCCGTGAAGATCTCTTCAACGTTCAAGAAGAAACCATATTCATGCATGCAACGATTCAAACTCGGATGCTGTTCGAGAAAAGCTTCATTGCTGTTAAGCGTCGTTTCGAACGGGACGTTTTAACTGAATTCTCTCGATTCCGATTGGCTGGAAGGAGTTGATGGATTTTTTTTTTTTCCTTCACAGGAGCATCGTAACTTCTCATTCCAGTTTACAGTGTTTGCTTGTTTTCAGTCTGTTTTTTTAGTAATTTTTTGATGAAATAATAATGCAGCGTAAACATTCGCTTGAAGCGAGCGAGACGCAGTCCTCTCCCCTCGAGAGAAGAGAGAGAGAGGGTGGGGGGGAATATAGGACTAACAGCCGCCTCCATTAGCACAAGCAGCTCCAAGCGACAGCTTTTCCAATTAATGGGAGAGGCGCTTCATTATCACAGTTTTAATTCGAGGCTTCGGAGGGGAAATCACGCCTGCGTTCGAACTAATCAGCGGGGCGGTAATGGACGAGAAACGGAGGGAGGAGCGAGCGCCCGCGGGGCACGTGCCGATCAAGATGAACCGTTCCTCGTTTCCTAATCGCTTGGAAAGCGTCTCCGATTGGGCCACAGTGCGATTTCGGAGAGCTTGGACGAGATTCTCCATTCTGCCCCAGCCTGAGGACAACGTGCTGCGAGGAAACGCAGGATAAATTTGTCCCACGTAGTGTGGATGACATTTACATGGATAGTGTTGTCTGAAAATTAAGAACATTATCGACATAATTTCCCAATCTGGCAACCCAGTCATTAACTGCCTGGTTAACATGCTGTACTAAATAGTGAACGTGGGGCAGCGTGATTCATGCCCCAGTGGGGCTTTTTTTTTTCCATTTGTTGCAGTTCATACTTTTGACCACTAGGTCAAAACGGGCCTGTGATCTAGAAATGAGGATGCAGCACATACATCCACCTCATCCCTCGTTCCTCCCTATCTCCGCTGCCTCGCAGCCTTGCCATGTTCTCCATTAAGAGGATTGTGCCCCCCGTAATAGACTCTTTCATCCGCTTTATCCTTCCTATTCAGTGTTTAACGAAAGGCCATGAAGCAGCTACCGATGCGATACGATACGATTCACCAATTCGATTCGGCGCGATGCAACAATTTCTGACAGCAAATCATCAATTTACATAAGTGCCTTCTGACCTCTTATGCTCAGGTGTCCACAAACTATTGTCCGTAAGCGTTTGTGGTTGTATAACAGTCTTTCGTATCGATCAGCTCTCATTCATGACTCGAGCCCTTTGTTTCGCTCGTCTGCTCCGCGTCGATATCCTTCGCTCGCGTCTGCTATCCGCGGCCTCGTCCCAAATTACATTCCGTGAAAGGAGCTGCGTTTTGGCCCGGCTTCCTGAACTCCGAGTGCCCTCGATCGACCCGTAGGCATCCTGGAAGAGCTTAGCCAGCATGCGTCGAGGGCCAAGCTCGTATAACTACAGGTCCACAGGAAGGGGGGAAAAAAAAGGGAATAGGAAATGCAAGCAAATGTTTCTGCATGAATATATCAATAGTATGCTAAAATTTCTTACCGGGGTGAAAAAGAACTGATCAGAAATCGGGGGAAAAGCAATCAGCGGCTTCATGCGACATTTGGAGACGTTCTAATGGATCACGACGTGCTACGAGACTGAACTTTAAGCCATCGATCTTATTTATTATTGTAAGAATATGATGATTAAATTAATTAATATGATTAAACTGCATTAATTTTTTTATGTGTGTTGCACAAACAGTAACGAGTTTTTTTTATTATTATTATTTTCTCCAGGCCTGGAGCTCAGAAAAACGAGACGAGCGAGGCGCTTTCGTACGTCGATCAGTTACCAGTGTCTGAGATCATTCATCAGGTACGTCTTAAATACTACATAATGATTATTAACGTCATTCCCATGTCCTAGTCATAGAGGCTACAGAGAGGTCTGGCGTGAGACGACGTTTCAGGAAGGTGTCTCCAGTGTGAGAGCTGCTGTATGGCGGCGGGGAGCGCTAGGAAGCTTGGCGATTAGCTGATAATCGAAAGATGGCGATGAAGCACACAGTCGTTCCTTTGGCGTTTTGCGCCGACACGCCCGTATCGGTGGGAGAGGAGCTTATCTTACCCGCCCTCCCATCCTTCATTTCGTTTTTCACAAAATGAAGGAATCTTTGTTCGATTCATTTAGTAGCTCCTGAAAGCGAGCGGAAAGTTTTGGCACCCCCTGGCCTAATTCCATTACGATTTTGTTGTTTATTATTTGTAATTTTTTGGGGGGAAATTTATGGGAAAAACAAACAAACAGTGAAACGGTTATAGCGGCACGCGCAGCCAGCTAATGGCGCTTGGACGCAAGAAGGACGCAGACGTTAGTTTTCTGATGATAATAAGCGAATCGGCGCTCCTCCGTGCTCGGCGCACCCAGCTCTCTCTCTCTCGCGCGCCGTAACTTCCTCTAAAGACGGCTCTTTGTCTTCCTTCCCCGCAGGCCGCGTGCTGCGTGCTGCTTTATTAGATAAGAGAGAGTTGTAGCGCTCCTACGCAGCACGCGTATTTAAGTAGACGGCGGCGTCTTCGAACGTAATCGCGGAGTCACGGTGGTACGTCTTTTCTTTCCGAGAGTAAACCTCTCGGCCGCATTAGCATATAAATGCACTCCTGCTGATGCATGCGTAATGGGGAAGGGATTTAAAAGTGAATATATATATATAGTCACGGCGACATTTATTTATTTATTTTTTTAAACGCTCCGCACAGAAACCCAAGCAGAAGGACTGGCATCCCCCGGATGGCTTCATCCTCGGCCTATGGACGCTTATCCTGCTCGTCTTCTTCAAAACCTACGGCATCAAACACCTCAAACACATCTTCTGATGTTCTTTCAGACGTCCCTGAGCTCCGAGCGCCGATTCCTTTCAGTTCCGCGCTGTAATCTGGTTGTATTTCAGCACTTTTTTTTGTTGGACAGCGGCTCCCTTTTTTTTTTTTTACCTTTAATCCTCAGGTACAGTCGACCGAGGACAAACTCGAGTTCGGCGCTCGCAAATAAACTCAACTTCGATCTCGGTGTATGAAATTCGCTTCTTTTCACGTAGCTACATGCGTCCCAGCGACCCCTAGTGGCCAGTTGAGCACGTCTTAATTGTCCGGTACGGTTTATTCACGTCCCGCAGGATCAGAATTTGCCGGTACGCGGATTTCGCATGTAAATCATAGATGGAGTGACATCAGGCTTGGAGCTGCAAAGAAGCAAACGCAAAGACACCAAAAATGTTGGTGATGAACGTGTGTAAATATGAAATGGTTTTTTTGATTTTTTACTTAGATTTAACTATTTTAATGTTGCTGTCCAAATACAAAAAATTCGATTGACACTCTTTGGACAAAACTTTGTGGACGCCTGACCGTAACATCCCATACCACATGTAGTCCTCGTTCGCTCTTATAATAAGCTCTACTCTTCTCTTCAGGGAAGATGTTCCACTAGATTTTGTGAAGATTTGTGAGATTTCAGCTACTTCTAGGTGAGCTGAGGAAGCCGGGGGTGCAGCCAGGTTTAAAAAATACATTGAGCTCTCTAGCGCAGAGAAAGAAGATTTTCCTGCATCTTATACAAGTTTGTGGGAACAGTATGAAGAAGAAGCAAATATGGATGGAAAAGTCAGGTGTCCCAATACTTTTGTCCAAATCATTAGGGATTTTTTTTTTGCCATCTAATAAATAACAATATAAACATCGTCTGCGCTGTACACGTTTGTTTAATTGTTTAAGGAAGGAGTCTCCAGTTTCAGGGCTCCGTATAAATACACACCATCACATTTGTTCATGGTCACATGACAAACGGATAAAAAGGATTAAAGTCAAATCAACTAGAAAAAAATATAAAATTGCTGTTTATTGATTTTTCTGCTTTCAAACATTAAGAGCACTTTTTTTTTGCATTTTGCACAAATTAGCATTTTATTTTATTTTTTATCGCTTCAGGGATAAAAATAACTCTTCTGGAACCTTTGCACATTTGCAAATGAAAGAGGGTTTATTTATTGGTTGGTTTGTTTGTTTATTTATTCATCCCCTGCCCTTCCCCCCCTTTTCGCTCATCTTCAAGTCAGTCTAATGCACCGAGAACAAAAAAACCTCTCTGATGTATTATGAATGTATTATGGCTTTTTTTGTGTTTTTTTTTTTTTTTAATCCATTTGTTTTTTTTTTTTTTTTTTTTTTTTTTTAAATTGGGTTTTTTTTTTTTTTTTTTTTTTTTTGGTCTTTTTGTTCTCGAAGCTTTCAGGCCCTGCATAAATGATTATTTCACCCCAGTAATGAAATTGGACGCTGAATTGAAAGCTTACACACAAAGCCTTTTTTTTTTTTTTTTTTGGGCTTTGAACGCTGTTGACGGGTGAAGGGATGTTACACTATCGCACCATAACGATGGACTTGTGGGGTCATGCGATTTGATTTATATCTCGCATTAAATAGAAATTCTGAGCGTGAGAAGGAGACTGGTGCGGATCACGCAGGATTGGGATTTATTAGGGTTTTATCTCCGTGCCAAGATTGAAAGGTGAAAAGTGTCAGGAATAACGTTTAGATTTAATATTTCAAGATTTTTTTATTTGTCACAAACGTAGTTATTGGCGATGGGAAGATCGGATCGTTTCAGTCACTTGGTTCTTTGGATCTGGTTCATCAGAATGAACGAATCTTTTTTCGGGGTCATTTAGTTCATTTCGTTCCTTTGATCCTTTAATCACCTTCATAGCGTCTGTGGGAGTCACGTGATAAAAGAACGAACGACTCGGACTGGAAGAGTCGAGATGTAACTCAATTTTGCGATTCTTTGCTCATGCACTTCCAGTACAAAAATAAAGGAATCACTCTTTGAGACGGGTCGTTTGAGAAGAGAAGCGTTATCTAGTTATCATTTCCATAAAGTTCTCAAGGACATTTCTTGCTTCTTTTGTCAGGGAAAGAAAAAACCCACAAGAATGTATTGAACGGATTTCGAAAGCATTTTTTTCTTGCCTGTGGCTCGGTGAGAAACTCGTGCCGTTCACCTCGGATATTCACTTCCTTCTAATTATTATTACAAAAGGGGAAAGCAGCCCCGCGGGGGTGATAACTGCTAATTGCGACATTTAGGCGAGGTGTGGATTGTGATTTTCATGCATGCCGGTGCAGCGCTGTGCATTGGAGACACTCTTTGCTGTCGGATTTGAGCTTTTCAGAGGCAGTCTGGGTGTCTCACAAAACATCTTCCCAGAAGACTGGAGGGGAGCAAATGGGGATTATATGAGGAATGAGATGTTCAAAAAGAAGCAGAGGGTAGACAAGGGTAGAAGCGGTGTTGCTGATAGATGTTTTTCTCGTAAACAATCTGGCAACCTGGGGAGTGATTTGAATAGTCAATAATTTGTCAGCAGCTGCATCATAATCATAAATACTGAGGTAAATTCTGGACTTTTCTGGATCAAGTTTTGATTTAGTTTTTTTTTTTTTTACTACGTAAGACGTTTGCACTCGACCGAATCAAACCAGATGGAAAGTGGATTTAGTATAAAAGTATCACACAGTATTATCTTGTGCTTCTCCACCCATCCAGAGATTGCGCCACCTACAGTTGTGTCCATCTACACATGTACCAGCGCCATTTTGGATCCCACCTCATGAAGGGTTTCGGACATTGGACTTTAAGGAGAAACAACCTATTAATCACTTCTCAAAATAACCTTCTACATCTGCTGTTTCTCCATCATTGGCTCTGGCATGGAGAAGTTGCTGTTAGATCTGTAATGTTTTAGATGTTGAGCTGTTCTATAACGTTGCTCAGGAGCTCCTGGTTCCACAACTTCAATTGTGAAAGTGCAGAAGAAATGAACTTGAAAAACACAGCACTCTGTAATTCTTATATTACAAGATTTTTATGTGAGGCCAAGCGCTTCATCCCGAGTTAATAGTTCTGCTGTTGTGTTTGGCCGTGTGTGTGTTGGGACCGTTTCTATCTCCATTATCTCGGCAGGACATCCGTAACCCGGTCTCTCAGCCAGAGATTGTCGTGCAGGAGAGAAAAAAAATGGATGGGAACAGCAGCAGGACATTAAAACCCTCCGGCTAAACACTGGAAATCCCTCAACGCCAAACGTGTCCTCGCTGTCCTCTTGTGCCAGGTGTATTTTTTTCCCCTTTCTTCAGCTCAGTGGAGAAACAAACAGAAACGCTTTCTCGTATATTCAAAGCCTCTCGAGTACGCAATCTCAAGCCTGACTGCATTTACACAACGGGGGTCCAGACGAAAAGAAGAAACCTCTCAAATGTCTCTCAAATTATGCTTGCAGTCCTGATCGTGGTGTTCCACAGCTACTCACGTCTTGTTGGGAACTCCTACAGGTCTGGCGGCAGAGTCCGTAAGGGTGCCATTAATTTCTCCACTGATTATGGTGAAGAATTTTTAACCAGAGGTCTTGATGAGTCTACAGTGGGAAAAGTTCTCGAAGTTGAGAGTCTACAGTTGGAAAAGTTCTCGCAGCCGAGAGTCTACAGTGGGAAAAGTTCTCGAAGTTGAGAGTCTACAGTTGGAAAAGTTCTCGCAGCCGAGAGTCTATAGTGGGAAAAGTTCTCGAAGTTGAGAGTCTCAACTATGGTTTTTCATAGTTAGAGTTATTGGGAAGAAATATCTTCCAAAAAAATAAACATCTTCAACAAGTGCGTTTTGTTGTAAGCACTCAGACAGTCAAGCACTCAGACAGTTCCTCAGGTTTCCAGAAGTTCATGAAGTCTCAAGCAACTGAAGATAGACGTCTGTACAGAAGGGTCAGGAAGAGAGGGACCTCTGGGGGTTCTGCGGAATGAAATGGTAAGAAGGCACTGCAGCTGTCAGGCTGAAAATGTTATGAAATACAGAACGATTCCAGAGATGACATTTGTTCTGAAGCTACAGCAGGAGACTGTCTGAGAAGAGGCCGAGTGGAGAATCATGGAAGTGAGGAGTTCTCCGGGAAAGGTGAGCAGCAGCGCTCCAGGCTAATCGTGACCTGTAGAAGATAAGCACTGAGGGAAAACAAGCGGCTGCTATTTTTAGTGGATCGATACGCTTCTCATATTAAACTGTCATTTGTCTTGGAACGTTTTTTTTTTTTTTTTTTTTTTACAATTAAGGCTTCACAGGTCCTCGTTATTCATTTTGATTTCAGAGCTCCGAGTAGCGTTTTATCGACCGACACCTGATACAGATGCACTACTTACATCCTTACAGGAACTCCTGCCATCACCTTGTTCAGTTACACGAACCTTTTTTGCTTCAAATGCACAAATAATCAGTGGTGGACAGTAATGAAGTAAATGTAATTCGTTACTGTAGTTAAGTAGCTTTTTTGCGTATCTGTATTTTATTTCCATTTAGTGAGACTGTAACTTCACTACATTTCAAAGTCAAATATTGGACTTTTTTACTCAACTACATTTTGCACAATCAGTTGTTGCTATTTATTTACGAGGATAAAAACGTAACTGGTCAAACACACAGCGCTTTACCAATCAGGGTCGAGCGCACGCTCTGTTTTAAACCTGTTCTGATTGGTGCTTGGTGCAGCTACTGATCACCAACATACAGTTCAGCGTCAGTTCAACATCAAGCAGAACATTTAGAGAGGAATAAATGATGAAGAAACTCCAGATTCGAACTCGCCACAGCACATGCGGCCTCATTTGTGCGATTTTTATTTATTTATTTATTTTTTAAGGTTTTGGGCTCCTGATAATTGTAATAAAAATCAATCAGTGTTTGACTCATTAATATGATTCTATTAATAGATCAGTGTGCTGCGAGTCACATTCGAGTCTTTTCACATAAACTAAGTTGATTGAGTAAAGAGTCTTGCGCTAAAAATGATAATAGGAACATTATAGACATAATAAATCATAGTACTTTGGATACTTAAGTACATTTGAATCCAAATACGTTTGTACTTTTATTCAAGTGAAAGATGAAAGAGACACTTTTGGTGGAGTCACATTTTACTGAGTGGATCAACTACAAAAGAACTTCACAAACTGTTTCCACAAAGTTGGAGGTACACAGCTGTATACAATATCTGGATATGTGATGCACTAACATCAAATTTTCCCTTCAATCAAACCTGTTCCAACATGACTATGCCCCTGTGCACAAAGCCAGCTCCATGGAGAAATGCTTTCCATTGGTGTGTCTTGAATGGCCTGCTATAGAACACCTTTGGGAATGAATTGGAACTGCACCCCAGTCCTCCTCACCTACATCAGTACCTGACTTTATTAACACCCTTGTGGATGAGTGAAATCTCGCAGAACATCTTCTCAGAAGAGTGAAGCTCATTTTAAGAGCAACTGGAGACTTCGAGTGGAATGAGATGTTCCAAAACGGAGCCAATCTTATAGTCTATAACCTTTTGACTGTGTAATGCATGGTGATGCAAACACCATTGGACAAGTCTATACAGTCTTATGATTAGCAATGCTTACAAGGTTTCTTGGGAGAATTACAGAAATCGAAATGATGGCGGATTTCCAGTCGCACCGACATGCCCGGTATCTGGACACTCAGCTAGAGGGAGGAACTGGACAGTGATTAACTGCATCCAAAATGATTATCGCCGGTGTCCATAAAATTAGCATAGCGCGATGCAGCACAGGAGCTGAGCGAGTCCTTAATGAATCTCCAGGAAGTCGCATAACTCACCCTAAAGAGGACGGCCTAGAAATCGATAGGACACTGGCAGCCGAATCTATTCAAATAATGTCCCTGTTTTTCCTGGGAATGCTTGGAAACAGCTATAGGTCGAGTCTGATTAATCTTTGCTCTTGTGCTTGGAATAACGTACGCTATTAGCCAGTGACACCATTCAAACTTAAGCGATGTTAATTCGGTGATCCACGCCGCTAGCCTAAGCTGAAGACAGGCGGGAAACGTTAGCATCTCCGAGAATAATGCGTGTATTGATGGATGGCGAATCCGTGCGCCTCGTGCGTATCTGGACTTGTTTCGTCAGATTAAAAATCTCGGAAAAGATTACACACAGACTCAAAGCAGCTTCCACGTCACCTTTCTTTTCTTACAGCTGCAAGCTATAATCAGATTAGACATTCATGGAGCCATGTATAATTGAGTCCAATCTAAGGGACTCCTATAAAAAGCTCAGCACATATTAGCGCTTGAAGTGATTAAAGGAGATGAAACAATGATTTAATTTGTCTCTGGTTACTTATAATACATTACGTGCATTAAAATAGAAAGCCCCGACCATGACATATTTATAGTACAATTATTCATAGCGTACAATTCTTCACGTCAAGGCCACGTCATACTTCTTTATACCTGTATACGTGCTGGACTTAGCTTGACAAGGGTGTTGGGAAAGTCAGGTTCCACTTCAACTGAAGTTCCAATTCATTCCCATAGGTGTTTAATAGGGTTTTGAGCTCTACTGCAGACTAACTGAGATCTTCCACACCCACATAAAGCAGATCTTCATGGAGCTGGCTTTGAGCACATTGGAACAGGAACAGGTTTGAGTCTCGCAGTTCAAGTGAATGGAAAATTTGATCCTCTCGCACTCAAAGACGTCCTACAGAATCGTGTGTTTGGAGAAGAAGCATATGGGTGGAAAAGCCGGGAAAAGCAAATTAGGAATTTTTATTTAGAATAAAAATGCATTGCTAATTAATTATCATTTCACCATCTTTGACTTCTGGAACTCTTTGATATCTGGAACTTTCTGGTGAACAAACAACCACGTGATTGATGCTCGAGCCATTGAATCTTGCTTTATTCTAAAGGTTAATGATTCTTGGAAATCAGGAATTTTTATTAAAAATTTTAAATTTAATTAAAATAAAAAAATACAAATTACGACTTAAAATGACTTGCTTATATACTGTACCTTCATGGTGTTAAATTTGTATTGTCAAATCAACAAAGTTTGCAAAAACCTATAGTTTCTTATCCAACTGGAAACAGAATGCACATGGTGAAACATGGTGGTGGTAGCAACATATTAATCAATAGCAACTTCCTCTTCGTTCTGCAGTCTGTAATAATCAGCATAATGTCCTTCTACATGATGTTTGGCAGATTTCCATATATTTAAACCAAAACCTTGATTCCAGAAGTAAGTTCTGCACTTGTTTTGAAAGCTCCCTAGTCCTCATAGTGCTGCTTTTAGTTTTAAGGCATTGAATCCATTCAGTTCAACAAATATTTTGTGACTGTTTACAGCAACAGGAGGTTAATATTTCTGCTCCATTTTTTAAAGTCAGTATTACGGCGTATTTTTTGTGTACAGTAAATTGATTTATTGTCTGAAAAAGATATATTTCGGTTCGCAACAATGCAATATATGAAGAGTTTAAGGAATGGAGACTTCTGCAAGGCTGTGTACAGCTACTTTGAGTATTCAGAGTTCCTGAATAGTCTGAGTATTTCACTGCACACCGGCAGTAATCAGTGGAAAGGAACCTCTATTACACCCATACCGAGCAGATGCTATCTGGCTACTGGACCGTTTTTGGGTTTTTTTTTAAGCCAGCAAGAAAAGTCAACACTTTCTTAGATTCTTAAGAGGCTTTTTTGGGGGGGGTGCATTTGCAAGTCAGCGTACATAAGCATAAGCGCTGATTTCCTGCCTCTTTCTGCTGGAAATTAGATCACCAGTCGAGCGGCTGATTAATTCCCTGCTCTCTCTAAAAGTGGAATGTGGCCAATTTTCCGCCAAACAGGTCGAAGTTTGCCCCTAATCCAAGGGACTTATCTTAGTTATACAACTGAGCAGTTCAGGGCCTTGCTTAGGGGCCCCGCAATGGCAACTTGGTGATGGGATTTTAACTCACAACCTTTCGCTGTTTCAATCGAACCACTTCTTACAGTTTTTCTTCCCTCAGCATTGGATCAACGTAACGGAGACCTTTTGAAAATCATGACTAACACTTAATAGTCAGAAATCGTTTAAAATACGCTGAATTTCCGTCACCTGCAAGTGGAGGAAAAAGTGTTTCACTAAATGCAAATGGAGTTCCAGTTTATAGGTTCGTCCAATTTAGTGTCTCTATGACAGGAGGTGAACAAACAACCATGTGATTGATGCTTGAGCTATTAAATGCTTGAGCAGTTGAAAAAAAAAATCTCCATTAGAAATCTCTCGAGTTTTCTTTAGTTACACAACCACAGTGGGAGAAATTGTTCCAATTCTAGCGAATCTGCATATTATACAGCAAATATATTCTACGATAGTAGTACAAAGGCAACATTATTTCCTCATAAGCCATTCAGTCAGTTTGGAGCGCTTAAAAAAAACATCAAACACCAAAGCCATAAGGTGACTATGGGCCTAATATATATATTTTTTTGTACCGTTTAATGGAAATGTTTTTAAATAGCTTACATATATTTATGTACCTTGTATGATCTACTATATACAATACAGTTGATTTTAGAAAACACAACAGATCCTGAGAATTCTGCAAAGCAAAGGAAAAAGGAACCTCCGTAAAAGAAACATACGATGGTCAGATTGATAATAAATCATATTTAAAACCCTTCAAAAAATAAACGGCAATCGTTTTTTTTTTTGTACGCCTCAAAAAAAGCTAAAATCATCCATTTATAAATAAATGTCCTTTTCATGCCTCTTTAAGGTAACAGTGTATTGTACTTTGTACTGCACTGTAGATAAATCTAGATAGATTCATCCAGGACTGATTTCTAATCTTAAGACTAATTGTGGTTAGGTTTATCATCAGCTTCTCTACACATGCATCTAGATTGAGGGTTTTGTACAAAAAAAAAAAAAAAAACCCCGTAAAACTTAAACACGGGTATCCAAAAAGTACCATGAATGCAAACTGATTGGAAATGTCCCTCCATCTGTAGAACAAAGAACGACGCTTGATGCTTGTTGAGGTCCCTGTTTATTCAGTCTGCAAAAAAAAAAAAAAAAAGCAAGCAAGCCGGTTCTTCGAACGTATTAGCCTGCGGACAGGACAGTTCCGGAGTCACGTCCTTCGTGACTGAGGCAACCCTGTGGTCCCTGTGCTGTTTTTGAGTAAAGGTGGTGGACTCCAGTCGGGCTGGTAGAAATGGATGTCGAATGTCCTCGCCCAGTTAGCGAAGACGCGTTTCTCGGTGATGAAGCGGTGATGGCTGCCCCGGCGTCCGCGCTCATGGGAGATGTACATGGCGCACTCGTCTGGCCCCAGCGGCTCGTAATAATGGTATGGGACGGACGGGCGCTGGGCTTCCCTGTGGAGAACCGTAGCATGTTTCTTTTAAAAAAATCGCAAAAGTACACGAGAAACTACATTCCCAGATTCCCAAATTAATCTGGTGCTGAATAACCGTAGGCAAGGCAATTAACCTGAATTGGTTCAGGAGAATAAGTGGAATAAATTGATTCCTTGTAACACAATAAAGCTTCCGAATGGCCTGAAAGAGGTCACGCCTCAGCGGAAAAGCATAATAAATCATCTCATTTTCTGCTCCTGGTTATTGTTAGATTGCAGTTTCCACCCCAGCATGGGGTGGGTGTTAAACGTTATGACATGCCGTTCCAAGCGAGCAAAATAGATTTTTACTCAACATGCCGAAAGATTAAAGCAGGAGATTTGTGACTTACTTGCAGAAATCGGGAGGCACCATGCCGTAAACGTTAATTCGGTCGCACAGCTCTAGGGCTATCGTCATCGTGAACCAACCCGTACTCAACCAGGAGTTAGACGTCCTCCTGGTGGCGAAAGAGAGAGAGAGAAAGAGGAAAAAGAGAACGCGTCAGTGATTGATCGCAGTGCTATAATTACATTATGCAAATCGGTAAAATTGGAGTTTATTTGCAAAACCCCCGAGTGCGAGTGCCATCCGAAAGGTTCCCAGCTGACGTGATCTAACTATAACTGATCATTATCATCAACTGCTCATCAACTCTCCTGTTCTGCCATCTGATCCCGAAGCCCTAATGACTTCCCAACAAATAATAACAATGAAAAAAACAAACACCATTACCGAAGAACATCACAGGAGGTGATTGATTAGGTAGCCTGATTACCTGGGAAATTACCTGTGTAAAATAAAGAGGGGGGCCCATCTGGCATCATGGTTCCATCTATGATCTCTTGTGAATATCAGCAAATTGAGCGTTCACTCAATGTCGAAATGATGTGCTTTCTGGGATGCTGTGTTCGCCTCATTCTTTTAGTGTGCTGAAGTTTTTACCACATTGCACCAATGGATGACAAGTTCTTTTCTTTGCAGGTAAATATATTATATCTACTGGAAGGTCTACTTGAACCTAATGTGGTCAGATGGTGGAAAATTCCAGAATTACAAGCTCCAGCAACCAAGATATTGTTTTTACCCCATTTTTATCCCAATTCCACCCTATTATGTGATTGCTATCTAGCAACCGATATTTAGACACTGTGATATATCCTCTTCCACATACATGAGGTCACTAATACCCAAGATTGGTTCATGTTTCTATGATGGGAAAGAGAGACTGTAGAGCAGGAGTATGAGCCAAGCTACAAAATCCTTTTTTCTTGCTAGACACTGTGGGTTTTTGAGTCAGGATTGTTTGTGCTTACTGGTATTAAGAGGGAGTATTGTATTTCTTGGGTAATATTGTTGCTCTGGAAATATCTAGAAGTTGGGTTGGAATATCCGCTGTGCTCTTACCCTTGAGTGGTACTGTCTCTTTAACCTTTTTTGCTAAACAGTGAAAACTGAAGTTAATAACTGTATGTTTTTTATACATATGTAGTGGAACTTTTTATACATTGAACATTAGTAAGCTTGGCTATACAGCAGGGGGGGGCACAATCTTTTCCACAAAGGGCCGGTTTGGGTGCAGGTTTTCATTCCAAGCATACAATGGCCACACTTGTTGATGCATTGAAAATGGAAATCTAAACAGGTGGAATCTGGTGTGGCTTGGTTGGAATCTAAACCTGCACCCACAGTGGCCTTTTGTGGAAAAGATTGGACACCCATTTTATGTGTCCTTTTGAATAACGAGCTACAGAATGCTGTACAGCTTTTGTCAGGATTCGATGATGTCTCCTGATGATGGACCACCAATTAGAAACCATGTGATTCTACAGTACAGTGAAAGGGGTCCTTAGTGCCCTAGTGTGAGAATCCTTGATTAATTTAAAGCCCTAAATGGAGCAATGGTGGCACCTTTGATCAGATTGCTAGGGGTTCAATCTCCAGCACTGCCAAACTGTAACTGTTGGATACTTTATCTTCTCTAAACCTTATCTTGTGCTTTGACCCCCAGCTTCCTAACAAGCCAGAGTGTGTGGAGGACAAAGTATTTCATTTTGCTGGAATGTATATGTCACAAATAAAGCATCTTCTGAAGGCATGGTTTCTGGTAGTAGGTCCTGGCTTACATTTGTAACAGCTTTACGAGTGTCAGCAAAGCATAAGGCCCCTTTGGTTTGATTTCAAAAGATGAGCATCAATGACCCAATGAGGAAAGAATATAAAATTATCAGAGGATTGCTGCAAGCAGTTGGCCTGGCCTAGGGTTGAGAGAACTTTTTGCAAATATTTAATAGGTGGTAGGTTAAGAATAATCAAGCAGTTTTGAACTTTTCCTAGTAAAATCCAATGCACGAGTTTTGTTCTCTTGGAATCAGAGCCCTGAGCAATTACACAACAAGTGAAACTCTCAGGGCTAATCTTCATTTTCTGCCATAAAACTATAAAGATGAAGGTGCTTGCTAAAATCAGGAGCCTCCAGCAGATGCCTAGGATTAATGGAATGAAATGGATGCGATTGATTTACGTCAAAGTGAGTTCAGAGTTCAGCAGGAAAGGCCAGATGGTTCATTGTTTCTTGCTCCTGCATCTTCACATTTCGTGAAAATCCATGTACAGTTGCTATGAGAATTACTGTGGCATACTGGGTGGAAAAAAAACTTAATTCCACTGGACAACTAAGGCACATCCCAAAGTTTGAGCCTGGAAGCTTTGTATGTAAAGGTAATTGCACCTGACAGCGCTTAGCCTGTGTACAGCACTCTGGAGAATAGAGTGTGTGTTTGTGTTGTGGCAGTAATGACTCCTGTTGGTGTCACAGATGATGACGATCAAGTGATCGAGGGTCCATTCAGTTCTGTATTTTAACAAGTAGACTGTATTCCTGAAGGTCTTCCACTGACTAACATCAGTCCGAAATTCTCTATGCCCAGCCACAGATTTAAGCTCCTGCTTGCAGATCCACAGATATTTCCAAACCATTGGGAGATGATATTATTCTAGCTGTTGCTCCCCTGAGTTTTTGGTTTGATAGGACTTGACTGGCAATCCTACCAGGAACTAAACAGGGGACATAGTCAAATGGTGTCCAAATTGCCTCAAGTGGCCCCTGTCCAATCAGTAGGGCAACAGTACTACTCAGAGTTCCTCCATTACTATAGAGAGCGTACATAGTCCCCTGTGGTGTTCCTTATTTCTGCCATTTGTCCTTATGAGTTTATTCTTTTGGTTACTTCAGATTGCCATAGACGAGGATAAGGATGTAGACTGATATCTGTTTATTGGTGCAATATGTATTCCCCATTAATGAGAAGAAAAGAAAGAAAACCGTGAACCCGAACACAGCTTCATAGACTTCATGACATCCTTGTTTTACGTCCATTCTGCTAAGCATGTTCTTTCAATCAACCAAACCTTTTCCTTTTGGTTTGTTGTGCAACAAACGTCAAATCATTTGGTCTTTCTGAGGCCCTGACAACAGCCCGGTGTTGCAGTGAATATCAAATGCACTTTGGGGAAGAAAGAAACTGGATCTTTTGTCAAGATTTTTTGAAATGATGTGCTACAAAAAAACATGGCTGAACACTGCCAGTTGAATATGACAAGCCTGACACATGGAGATGATTTACAGATTCAGGATGGTGAGGTTTCACAGTCGGATGCGGAGACAACATCCAGAGGGTTTGATCACAATACAATAAACTTATAATAAAAGGTACATGATTAATACGATGTCCCAAAGACAATTGCGGGGCGAAGTATCCAAGAATTGTTTTTTTTATCGAAGCCTTTAAATGCGAGTTCAGTGTTTGTTCAGGTTGAACAAAGGCTTTAACAAATCCGAGAAATTTAAACAAGGGATGTTATTAAAACTGCCAAAATAATGTGTGCACTCAACCAACAAATCAAACTTGCCCTAGAAATGTTGTAATATAATTAACAAAATTTGTATTAGGAATAGACAAGCAGCAGTGGCAGCTCTGAAGATCTTAAGCAACAAGCCTGTCAGAGTTCCACAGAACGGTTTTGACAAGCCGAGTTTGCTCTTTGCAATTGCGAACGTGTCAGGCAAACACAGACTACAACGGCAGCAACTGCTCGCCCATCTGACACTGACATCTAACAGAGGCTTTTGGCGTTGGCAGGTTTCTCCTAGCAAATTTCGTTCTTTCATCCTCATGTCTTCCTGCTCAACCAACTTACACCCCCTCCACCCCATTGTGCCACCTAGGAGATTTCCTCCAAGTAAACAAGAGATTAAAGATAAAGAGGTGATTACATTAGAGAAGTACGCAGTGTGGAGGGAATACTAATGTGCCGTAAAGCAAAAGCCAAGGATGGCCAGTGTCTCATTTAGACTAATTAATCAGTAGCAATATTTGTATAGCTTTTTTGTAATTAGACCCCGTGGAATTGGTGAATCGTTAAATCCGGCTTATTCGCCCGATAATCGTGTTGCTACTGGATTACTTCGGGACGTGCCAGTTCGGAAAACATGTAAAGCGGAATTTGCGAATATGGGATTGTTACGAATCGTCAAGAGTTCCAAAAACAAACGTGGTATATTCTATTTATATACTGCAAGCGTAGGGACCAGAATGCCTGAAGAAATAAATAAATACATAAAACCGCAGTACTGTAGCATTAAGTAGACATTTAAGCTTAATACCAAAATCCCTGGGGTTTTTATGTTTTTTTTTTATCCCAACCAACCCCAAGCGAAATAAACAAAAGTTGTAATTATGAGGGAATTAGCTCAAACAGGATTCCCTCTAGGGTTGGAATTTACATCTACGTTTCCTCATCACGAAGAAATGTTCTTTCAAAATTAAAGCAGGTCACCAAACACTGACATTTACACTCAATGTCTCACTCAACAGCATGCATACTGGATCTCATTAAAACTGTCCGGACACAAGCTTTGGTGCAAAATCAGCTGAACTTACCTGTCTTTGCCCGTCTCTTTTTTAAAGAGGTCGTCGAACTGCAGCATCTTCTGCCAGGAGATGATGTAGACCTTGAGTTTGGGGAGCACCTGGTTCATGAGGCGCAGGTTGTTGTAGATCAAGCCCTTCCCATCCCGCCGCATGTAATTGCTCGGGCCCCAGAAGATGAACACGGTGTCATGGCTGGAGTTGAGCAGCTCGTGGCGGCTGCGTAAGACACGCTGCATGCTAGAATGTGCAATCACCCTCAAGGTGGTGCGTCGGCCGACGTCTGGGCCGAACCCGCGGCCGCTCGGCGCATCGTTCATTCGGATCACGCAGTCGGCCCTGTCGATCTCCTCGCCCTGCCCTCCAGCTGTCAGGTGCCCGGAGCTGGTGACCAGTGAGCAGCTTCCGCAGTGCATTTTCAGGGGCTGTAAGGGGCAAATTAGGACGAGTTAATCCTTGAAACAGATTCCTTATACTACTTGGCGGTAAATCACTGTCAAATGAACCACACGTCTTAAATCTAAACCTTACAATCTTCTACTCTGTAGCACAGGACATTATAGTCAACCCTGTGATTATTATTGGCATGCTGAGAGATTGTCTTGTCCCTCTGCTTCTGGCTCAGCGGTGAAGGCAATGTGCTGGCGGTCATGAGTTCAAAACGCAGCATCGTCAAGCTGTCACCCTCAGGGCAAGACACTTAACCCCTCAACTACTCTGAGACAGTATCCCTGTATCACTAGGAAATCACTATGTACAAAAGCATCAGTCAAATAAAGAGACAAGAATTTTTGACACAAATTTTGGTCTCTGGATTTTAAATGTAATAACTTTAAACACAAAATAGACAGATGGCTGATTTCAGTGAATAAATATAAACTGGATATTAAAAACTTTATAAATAAGAATAAATACCATCAAGGACAATGCAACTGGGGGTCCAGGAATTTTGCTAGAGATTGCCACAGATGGATAAATACCACTTTATCCCAATGTAACAATGCAGGAAAAGAAACAAACATCCATATCAACAAAGCAATGCTTTATAAAATCAGTGTTTGGCAACTGGAGCTTCAGTCTCCGGGTTTTAATTAACGAAAACCAGTCATGTGAAACAAAAAACAACAAACTTTAAATATGAAAGAAATGTTGTGGGTGGAAGATGTTCAAGATCTTTTAGAAATGTCTGATGTTACACAAAGGGGCTGAAATGTTGTGCTTTCTGATGAGGAATTGTGGAGTGATGTTCATTTTAAATCGCATTTACTTCATTTCATGCTAATAAGGGCACTAATAACTCTGTGCTCGACCACTGCCTTAAGGGATTTAGACTATGGTAACAGAATTATTTTTCCTTTTTTGGGTGGGGGTTAGGAGGTTATTTGCACAGAGCCCCAAAGGCGACTGCTTTTATTAGAAAAGGCTCCACCTGCTCTAGTTTTTCCCCTAACAAGCCTATTTGATCAAGCATCTTGTTACGAAGAGGAATATAAAGGCATCCAACAATTCCAAAGCCCACCGGCCTGTCGTTACGTTCCAACCTTGAATTCCTGGCCTCGATTCCACGAGTGTCACAAAGGGCCAATTGGCTTTTGTAGCACCATAACAAGAGACACAATAAGATGTCAATAAAGATGCTACAGTACTGCATCCGGAAAACAAAACTCATCGGACATGAGCCTCGTTTACACCCCCCTGACATTGGAGAGTTCCCGACACCTCAATTTTCATTCCAAAGATTGTCTTTGTGTGCCATTTTACGGTGTACCATCAATTATTCCAAAACTCCGCTATTCAGGTAGTGGTTGGATTTAGGCTAAATCCTAGTCACCCTGCCTGATAAATACGGGTGTTGTTTTGGGATTAATGTCCGTCCCTGCTGCTCAAGCATGTGTCGCAGTTGTTGTGAAATTTCTGTGTAAATTTTTTAATTTTTGTGGCCCCCATGTGAGCGCTTCCTTTACAAAAACCCACCCAGGCATAACCACGGAAAATAGCAGAGATACCCAGAGAGATAGAGCTCTCGCAGCTGAGCCGCCGAAAGCCATGCGTGTTCAGGTGTATTAGCAGCCCCCGAATGAGGACACTGATCAACAACCCACTCAGTCATCTGTGTCTGGATTTGTGCTTTGCGTGAGGACTAAAACTGCTTGGGGATCCACTTTAGCAGCAGGAACACGTTTCCAGCAGCGACGGGAAGCAGGCCTGCGGAAATCAAATCACTTATATTGGAGTATCTGAGGCAGAGGAAGCCGGCAGTCAGGATTTGGCTCCGGTGGGATCGGAGTTTGTCTTTCATGCACAGTAGTAGAAACACCAAATACATTAACACTGAAAGAAAAACTAGGATCCTGGTGATAGAGTAGGTTCTTCCTATTCTACCGAAAATCCCATGACCTACAAACAGTACCTGCAACAAGTTGATGGCATTTTTTCGATTGATAAGTAAGGAATAAACCCATTGGGAGCTCTCTGCTGTAGTAACATAATCTATGAATGGGTGGTGTGATGCTGCAGAAGACTGCATGATACTGTTGTTTGCAGCTTTTGTTCTCATGAGATCCCTCGAGTCTGGCATGAGGACAGCACTGTTTTGCACAGTTTCTATTTTTGAGATCTCAGTAATATTTTGCTCCACAAACAGCTTGTGTTCCCAAACATCGATTCAAACATTTATTCAGTGTAATAGTAAAGCAGGAAGGAGAAAACTAAATTTGCTCTATACACATTTTTTGATTTGATTGATTTGTGCTTTTCGTTTCACGCAAACATTTACTGAAAACGTTCAGCGTGAAAGCAGTAAAGAGCCACCAAATGTTAGACGTGACCTTCATAAACAGTATGTCATAATGAATACTGTCTAGCTCGTTCCCTGAAGCTGCAAGGAACCAAACTGTACGGCTACCAAACTGCACATGCTTTATCATGCTGAAGAAGGTCAGCTTGAACGTATCTATACATCAAGCTAAAAGCTCTCGGTAACATTGGTTACTGTACTTTTTTTTTTTACTTCCTTCCGGGTACAAAGCCTTGCACATCAACCAGAACGCAGAGGCCTCACTTGAGACAGACACAGAAGCCATGCCTCCTTTGTTTCTTCTTTAGGATTTACAGCCTCTTTTCCATGCCTTCTTCACTGGGATTCACATAAGTCATAGGGTGTACCTTCTTCAATCTTTTGAAAAGCAAGTAAATCATGCCTACTTTAATCTAATGACACACAGTGGACATACATCCTTCACTTAAATCGGCAGGCACAGAGGCCACGCCTCCTTCAGTTATATCATCCGGCACAGAGGCCACACTTCCTTAAAGTAGATTGGCAGTTGCAGAGGTCATACTTTTATTAGTTTGACCACCCCTTTTAATTATATCAGCAGGCACAGAGGCCACGCCTCCTTCAGTGAGATCAACAGACACATAGGCCACTCCTCCTCCAGTTAGACTGGCATAGACAGAGGCCATGACATGTTCAGTCAGACCAGCAGGCACAGAGGCCACACCTCCTTTAGTTAATGTGGCAGGCACAAAGGCCACACCTCCTTAGGTTAGTTTCGCAGGCACCTGAAGTTAAATCAGCAGTCTCAAAGGCCACGCCTTTTTTAGTTAGATTGGCAGGCACAGAGTCCACACCTCCTTCAGTTACTCAGGTATTGGACTTGACAGATACAGAGACAGATGTATTGATTGAATTTTGGGGTTTTTTTTAAGTAAAATCATCATATTCATCATATTCAGAAGGGAGAGAGTAAATTGGCTTTTTGTAATGTGTGTTATTCTCAGGTGTGTGTGTAATATATAAATACAAAGGGGGTTTAGCAGATGCAAGTGAATTTGTCTTGATTCATGTTGAGTAGGAGAAAAGACAGCAAGTCCCTGAGTAATACATCTGTGAAACCCAGTAAAAGGACCTGCAGCATTGCCTCTGCTACAAAAAATGTCACTTAGACCTCTCTACAGAACCTCTTTCAAATCTCCAGCGAATCATTCTGTCCTATTTCTCTCCTCCTCCTACACAATACTCTCAATCCCTTGCTCTTATTTTCCTGTGATTGCCATCAACCTTCCTCCAGATCTTTTTTTCTCCCCTCCCCTACCCCCCGCCGGAGGTGATCTCGTTATATTGCGCTCGCTATCAGGATCTGAGCGCTCAGCTTCGGTGTCGGCGAGCTTGTCACTTCTTCTGCCGTTTCCTCAGCACGAACCCTACACAGGGTGCCGTTCGGGTTCGAGATGCGACCGTCGTCTCGATAAGGAGCGTCTTCATTCGTTTCTCAGCATCCTCCCCCTCTCCCTCTTCCTGTCCTCCTATCCCAAACACCGCGCTATCTCCGTTCTCCTGCTGTGGAGCTGATGAGCACGGCGTATGAAGTGAACGAAAGCGTGTGCAGCTCGCATATTGAGTTGCTTGCCAGGGGCAAGGTCACTTTCAGACAAACTGCGCTGACATGTCCCTCGCACCGTGGTGCATCTGATTGAAAAATGTATCGCATGGAAAAGCGAACAACTCTAACTTTTGTTTCGGCCTGAATGAAAAGAAAGAAAAAAGGCTGGTGAACTCAGTTTGTTCCTGAAAACTGTCTGACACCTTCGATTCCTTCCATAACTTGGAAAATCTTTATCATACAATATGCTTATGAAAATGAAAACATTCAAACAAGCACATTGGTACAAATCTGAGACTCGCAATCGACAAATTGGCTGGAAGAATTAGCTAGCTAGTCGATGCTAGCTTTCATTATTGTATCTTTTATTTAGTATTTGGTTGGTTATAATTGCAAATCCATGTTAGCTGGTGCTGTTTGGGGACAGAAAGTTCAAATCTAGAAAAGGGGCAGAAGATTTATAGGTTCGAAAAATGTCTCTCTAAATTCGAAGCTAAGTGGTGCAACAGGTGGCTAATCGTAATCTACAAGCAAAGCTCAGAAAGAATAAATGTTGAACCTTCTAGTAAAAATGTATTACTGTTCATTTTGATCTGGAAAGGGAAGTGAAGGTTTAGCCAAAGATAGCCGAGTGGAGGTGTTAACTCAACTGCCAAAATGAAACTAAATTTTTTACAAGACGGAGCACACTTGAGGGACCTTTTAACCTTTCTACCTCTTTTTTCCAGACCTCTTTTCTCTCTAATTCCCCAGATTAAACCCTTTCTTTTCTCTCCAGGCTGCAAAACTGCTCAGTTAAAGTGTAGCCTGGCTGGTGTTGCTGACCTCCATGACAATGTCCCTTTTTTCACCTGCCTCCCAGTATTCTCATCATTCCACCGAGGCCCCGAGCTTCTTCAGGTCATACACTTCCTTCCCTCGGCCTGGTATAATTGGGCCAGGCTTCCTTTTTTGGAGAGGGTCTTAGACGAGTCGAGAAAAAGAACTGCACTTTGTGTCTAATTAAGAGCTATGGCTGGAAATGTGCAGCGGCAGCACCTGCCATCGGAGGGGAACGAAGAGAAGCCAAAGGGATTCGGCTAATTGGGGTTCCGTTTCAGCGAGGGTGGTGCGTCCTGATCTCAGAGAGCCCATTAGGCCAATCTCTCAGCAGGTCTTAATCGACTCTGCCCTAAAGTCCCTCGCCTCACATTATGTAAGTGTTACTAACACTTTTTTCATACTCTACTGAGAAAACTCCCTAGTGTTCATATTTAACCACAGATGCTCATTTGGTCTGGTACATGACATGATGTGAAAGTGTACAACTAGTTTTATTGGATCCTAAAGTGCCAGGAAGGTGATTGAAGGTGGTGCATTGGGCAATAGGGTTGTAAAAACGTTGTCAATATAAAGGCCACCTGAAAACTTCCTGAAAAGTCATATTTCTACCAATTATACAAGACATTGTCAATCCCTGGTGGTCTAGTGGTTAGGATGCGGCGCGCTCACCGCTGCGGCCCGGGTTCGAATCCCGGTCAGGAAACCAACCGCAGCCATTAGGGTTGCACAAGCCAGTGCACTCTTAGTGCCGGTCCCAAGGCCGGATAAATGGGGAGGGTTGCGTTAGGAAGGGCGTCCAGCGTAAAAACAGAACAAGAAGAACAAGAAAAACAAGAAGCTTGAATAACAGCACTGTGCGACTTTTACGCCACTTGTATGCGTTTTTTAACACTCTAGCTCGCTCCTTCTGCCATTTAGCAATATAATTGAAGTTAAAAACGGCATACAGTAGATTCAAATGAACTTTTTTCGGTTAAAACTCATCTTTCGCGAGCACGTCCAGAGGGCAACGAAGGGTAATTTTTGATTGCTTTATTTAGCTGAAGTGACTAATTTAGTCAGAATAATGTCTAAAATTATCATAATAACATAAAATCGAAGCATAAAAGCGAAGAGAAGAACATTTGAAAATGAATAAACTTTTCAAAGTTTCAATTATGACATGAATGAAAAAAAAAAATGGGGGGTCCTTTTTGTATTTTCTCCTCCTTCATTTGGCTGGTAAAAGTTCATAATTAGCCGAAAGTTATTTATTTAGTTGTACATTTTAATGCAATGCGTCGCTGAAAGGGCTGTTAAAGGAGCATCAAATGAGGGAGGAACCTGACAGACTTTTATTTCGATCTGAGCCGGGAAAAAAAAAGCTGGCACTCGTCTGCGTTAAGGACAAACGCAAGACAAATAGTGATGTTCCACACGAATAATGTGCTCCTGAAGTTCATTATTTTGTGTAGAACATCACAATATCGATCGTTTTATATTCCCACTTACACCACACTTACTTATGACTGCAACAGCCTGGAGTTTGATTTTAATGCTGTGGTCCAGATCCGCACTTACAGCTAATACATTCGTTCCTTTCGTGCAGGTGAGCGAAATAAAACGCAAAGTTCTTCCATTTCTTTTGCATTTCAAGCGTAAAAAAAAAAAAAAAAAGGAATTTATTACAAACCAAATGGCATTTCATGAGAGACCGAGGCTGTGTCCTGAAACACGTTAAAAACGAGGCCGAGGAAAGTGTGTTACGAGGTTTGAGAGTGTTAACATGAACGAAAAAAAAAATGGGTTATGTCCTCTTATTATTCACAAACGAGTTTTTTTTTTTTTTCCCTGTCTGGCGTCTGAACTATATTCCCAACTAATGAAATCAGCAAACGGGAATTCCTTATTTTGTTATACAAAATTTACTTCTCATTTCATTTTCGTTCAGATTCAAATTGTTCATCTGAGCTAATAAGCGTATTATAATGCTAAAAGACAAAGGCAATAGAAATGCTAGTTTTTTGGAGGGAAAAATCCTTCAAGATGTTTAATGGACATCCAGAGACACTACAGAGACACCTGGAAAACAACCGTGCGCTGTTAAAACGGCCGTGTTTGCAAGCGCACAGCAGAAACACCGACTTAATGTACGTGAGGGGTAAAAAAAAAAATCAAAACGTGGACTGATGCTAAAAGGTTAATTACAGTGAACGATGTAAACAAGTTCAATTGGCAGTGCTTCAGTATGTAATTACACAGCGAGCGTCAGAGTGCGGGAGAAAATACACGGGAGTAGAAACACAACACATTCACAGGCAAGTAAAACATTTAACACACACACATTTTTTTTTATGGTTTTCTATTCGATATATATGGCTTCTAAAAGTAAGTATTAGCAATGAAAATGCACTAATGAGGGTGTGTGCTGGTTGTGTGGTTTCCATGCTAGCTTTCATACCAGCTTGGTTCTTGGATAAAACGGAGCTAAATGTATTAGCGACATACACTTACCAAATGCACCAAAAAAATGCTGCCTTCCCATTTTTATTTTTATTGAAACATTTCTGTACATGTTTAATGAGAGAACAAAATGCACTATATGGGGACACCAGATTTCTCCAGCCGTATGTGGTTATTTCACACACCGTTACAATAATGTATGCATAATATAAACCCTATTGAACACTTTTGGAATAAATGTGAATTCTGACTGCACCCCAGGCCTCCTCACCTCCCCCTACATCAGTACCTGACTTTACTAAAGCCCTCTTCCTGGAAGCATGGGGGTTATTATAGAATGGCGAAAGGAGATTAAACGTGGATTGGAACGTTAAAAAAGTACACACCAGTCTTGGTCATGTATATCTGGAACCGGTTTGCAGGTAGGAAGTAAAGTTGTGAGGGGGAACTGATGAAACATCAGACCTCGTGCACCAAGTGATGGATGGAACTGGATTTGTTAGGTTACATCATCATGCTTCATTTATATAGAATTGAGAAAACATACACACTTGCTACAGGCTTGCAATCTCGCTTGCTATTTTCTCTTTAAGAATGCTCACACACATACACACACAGTGTGTAAGACATTTTCCTCACAGCGCTTCATACGATAAAAAGAATCAAGAAAACGTCCCGTGCCAAAGCCAATCTCTTCATCACTTCGTCTCCTCATCTTTCATTTATCACTTTCTAAAAATAATGTGTACTGCATATATTAACACACTGGCTCATAAACCATTAGCACCTCCGCCTCTTCACATTAGCTCCATGTTTAATTGATAACGATAGCCACCTGGAGCAACAGCCTTTTAAGTGACAATCAACAACCCACACCGGATTTGAATATGGATGAACACGAACACTTTAGATTAATTACAATCGCATCGTGTTTTTATCACGGTTGAGACAAAAAAACGAAGAAAAAAAAAAAAAACGCTCGGAGGATAAACAGCACAAGAGCATTCACATGGAGATACAGCCGGCTGCGTTATTATCCTGCTGTCATAAAAATAAATTCATTAATATTTCCTTCGAATCTTGTCCCAGTGGCCTCCATTCATATCCGCAAATATATAAATAAAAGAATCGACGCAGATGATCCCGAATCGCTGTCGAGCTCCCAGCGGGAGGTATGAATAAGCAGAAAATGATGTTTAGCGAATACAAGACGGTTCCCGTGAGTACGCCATCAAGGATGTTGGAGGAGACCAAACCACGAGGGCCTGATGAATACCCGAGTGCTCGTTAGGCTGCAGGTAAAAAGCCGACATTCCTTCACTAAAAAACTATTTGGGGCAACTCCAGAACGACGGGGTGTCGAGCTGTTCGGGGAGAACAATGCTTTCCGGCAGGAGCGAATAAACCAGGATGAACAGATCTACAGAAACCGGTAGGACGATTAAGCTTTACGGTATCACTCCTCAAAAAACTCTAATTAATTGTTTTACATTTATAAGCATAAAGAAGTGCCATGGGACAACTGCAACGAGTTTTAATTATTAACCTCAACATGCAATATTGTAAGTTTGACTTAATATGTGCAGATTTCCCACTGAGAACAATAATAATGGAATGATTTTGCTTCAAACTAACGCCTCATCAATCACACCCAAATAACCCAGCAATGCCCGCAGGACCAGAAACGCACCAGACATTACGGGAAGCAATACCTCACGCTATTCTGCCTTGGGTTTCTCTTCAACATTTGTCAAAAGGAAAAGGTGCACTGGTCTGATCCATTTCACTGCATGTATACATCATCAATTCAGTCATTCATCATGGTTTTGTGACACTCCTCTGGCACAATTCTGCTTTCGTGAAGGCTAAGCAGTCACGGTGCGCTAATCATAAAAAGCATGAAATTTGCTGTTCCCGGACTCAAACCTGTCCCGCGTTTGGTGTGGGGATGAAGCGTATGCGTTGGGCAGCAGATGATGACTTCAGGATAAAAATGTTTATCAAAAGAGAAAGTCTGGAATTGTTTTTTGCAAATCCCCCAGGCTCGCTTTCACTTGGCAGTCGATGGCGTCTGTGCCGCCTGGTGCCACAATCCAGAGGACCGTGCTGGCACAGCAAAACTGGGCTCTAGAGTCATGTTTCATTTGAGCAGTTCAGAAGCTCAGGGGGGGTTAGCTATGAATAACTTCAAAAGTGCTACCGTACTGTACGGCCGTGCTGTGAGTTGAGTTCTTGAGGCACAGTCGTGCGATTCCACTTCAAATAAAATATATTACTTATACAGTCTTGGGGAAAAGAAAGTGCACATCCTTCTATTCTGCTTTTATAACTATCAGGGCTTACTAATCATTTTGTAGTTCTTAACAACTTCTATAAACTAAGAACATCAAGTATTTGGTGGTGAAGGGGTGATGTCTGGGGTTGGTGGTAGAGGGGTGATTTTTTGGATTGGTTTTGGAGGGGTGAAGTTTGGGCTTGGTGGTGGAGGGGTGAAGTTTGGGTTTGGTGGTGAAGTTTGGGTTTGGTAGTGGGTGGTGAAGTTTGGTTTTGGTGGTGGAGGGGTGAAGTCTGGGTTTGGTGGTGGAGGGGTGAAGTTTGGTTTTGGTGGTGGAGGGGTGAAGTCTGGGTTTGGTGGTGGAGGGGTGAAGTTTGGTTTTGGTGGTGGAGAGGTGAAGTCTGGGTTTGGTGGTGGAGGGGTGAAGTTTGTGTTTGGTGGTGGTGGAGTAAAGTTTCAAGTCATAAACCTCACTTGGAGAGTCTTAAGGTCTAAGACATGTACGTGCCTCTTTATATGCTGGACAATTTCTCTATAGTTCATACTGTACATTCCTGTTCCTCCCTGAACGCCTCAGGAGCATTCTTTACTGTCTGTAGCTTTTAACCTTTAAGCTTCGAGTCTTATTAAGAACAAGTTGTGTTATTAAATGAGATCTCTCACACCCCTCTCATCGGGCCTCTTCATTACGCACCAAAACAGACTGCATAAATGTTGGTCAGAACCAGACGGCTGAAATACAGTACGAAGCCAAGACATTACAGGCCTGACTGCGGTTATTTAGTATTACGTTTTAATTAAAGTTCTCTAGAGGCAGACGAATGTAATTACGAAGACTTTATTTAGCTTTTCTGCAATTCAGAGTCCAGAGTGGGACTGCCACATGGGGAATCAGTGGCAAATAAGTTCTATTAGAAGTTGTGCATAAAGGCAGATTTCTAACCCATTAAATAAAACATACAACAATTCACTGGGGTTATGGCGGAGGTCTTGGTTCTCTTCTAACAGGACAAAGTGTGTACCATTTTTCTCATGTCCCAGGTATTTCTGTTGTCTGGGGTCACCTGGCATGACTGCCTTCCTGGTATACACTGTTTGTAATGGTACATGGACCAGGGACAAACTAAAATCTGCTCTTTATTTTAATATCATGTCAGCTGAAAAGCACCCAAGATTGAGATTACAGGCAGCACATCTGATTGCTGGGCCCTTGAGCAAGGCCTTTATGCCTCAATTTGCTCAGCTGTATAACTGAAACAACAGTAAGCCGCCCTGGGCTGCTGGCCGCGTCTGCCAAACGCCACGAAAGCAAATGTAAATCTAAACAAATAGTTGAAGCATTGTAATGATATACTGTATTTCCTCAGCTCAGAATGTTGAGGTGCAAATTAAGTTTACAGGCGCTTCATTATTTTTCCGTTGCTATGGTTCCTTACTAAAATTCCTCTGTTGCAAACAAGCCCAAAGCAACCAAGTAAAGCGAGATCGATTTATTTGCTGGGTGAGAAGTTTGGATTTGTTTTGGAGCAGGTTCTAAAGATTGTCAAATAAAACTAAACCAGCAATCAAACAAATGAACCCTGGTGTGTGTTTTGCCTCCTGCCAGGATTAGATGCAGTTTTGGACTAAAGGGCAATTATGTTCCCAACTAGCCACAGGGTGATAATAATCATTGTGAAAAAATCTTTGGGAGACATTCATTCGAGGCGAATAGATAGTCAGACAAGATTTCCACTCCAAAGCATGCTCTGAAGCGATTGTCCATTTTGGTTATCTCGTACGTGTTCCTCTTTCTCACTTAGGGCCTTTAATTTGTGTGCTGTACCATCACACAGCTACACGCTCACATGTTCATTCTTCTCCAGCCTCAGACATGTTTCAGCTCCGGGGGCTGAGGGCAAATCCGGCACCACTAGAGACAACAAAGTGCATTAGTGTGTAGAGAGAAGACCCTCGGGATGCTCTCAAAGCCGTCTCTCTCTCTCTCTCTCTCTCTTTCTTTCTTTTCTTTCTCTGTCTCAGTCTGTACACTGCACAGATGTACTTCAGAGGATCGGAAAAATCAGCCATGCAGCAAATGAAAGAACTGACCGTGACTTCTGCCAACACCTCTCCCTGCATTAATCACACCGGACAACCCGAATAGTTCAACATCGCCCCTGGAATGGCCAAGTCGCCACTGCGAGAAGACAAATGACTTTTATTAGCATTTAATCGCACTTGACCACTGACGATCCGTAGGGTGGGGCTTCGGGTCAGACGCTCCGCATGATGATATAGTTATGGCATGCAGTGGGAAGAGGCTTCAACGTCTACCACGCATCACCGGCCTCTCATTAATTACCAGCCGAGCAAAAGGGCAAGGTGGTCAAATCCACAAGCCATCAACACAGTATTAGTATCCTCGGCCATGATATACCGCAGGCTTATTCATGCTAATTAGCTTCCATTGTTACGGAGACCGTTTGTGTTTTTGTCTATCATGCCAAAACATTTGCATCTATTTCGCTAAAATTCTAAAGTTATCAAATCTGGTCCATTTTTACATATTCAGTCCCGAAGCCTTGCTACAAATACGATCTAAATTCGTACAAATGGATTCTAATGAGTTGTAGAAAAACAATCAACCCTGCTAATTTATCATTTATTATACATTGTGGAATGTTCCAGATATTAGAGTTCCTGTTTTCACTTATGCTATAGCAGCTGTAAACAGTGGTTTCCTTGTCTCTCTTTTTCCTTTTCCTTTTCCTTAGGTTATACTACGAACCACTCCATCCTCACTCCTGTGGGATGAAACGGTCTATGTCTGAAACCTACCAATTGTTTGCTGACACTGGAGACTCTTTCCATGAATGTCAAAGAAGAAAGGACAATATATATATTTTTTTACTTTGGTGTGTCAACACCATCTACCCAATCAGAGGAAAGAAAGAAAGCTGCTTTATGCTTGTTGCTTGCACCTTTACAGCACAGTAAAATTCTTTCTTCTCATATCCCAGCGATGTTAGGAAGCTTGGACAGGGCACAGGGTCAACCATGATACAGCACCTCTGGAGCACAATAGTGGCAGCTGGGTGATACCGGGGCTTGAACACCCAACTTGAATTAGCATCTGTAATTCCGCTAACATTGTGGTCAGATTTGTACAAATGTGTATAATTCAGTCTGATGTTTTGTGAGAAATCTGAACTCAGACTTCTGTCCTGAATTGCGAATGCAGGGAGAAGACAATTGCAGGGCTGACTTGACAAAAACCTGTATAAGAGCTCCTGCGAACGGCAAGCAAAAGAGCACTAACACACACTTGACGTAAATGCCAGCGAGAGTGATTCAGTGCAGAAATAATGCTTTCACACACAAAGCTACACAAGGCCACTTTACCATCGGCACGTTAAAGAGGACAGAAATCGTCAGATTTTCCGCTGCAAAGAAGTCCACCCTTAATCCTTATCGCTTCCTTAACAGCATTACAAAAGTTTGTGAACACCTGACCATAAGATTTCATATGTGAATATTCCATGTACCATCCCAGTACCGGGGTGCGGTCACTGTTTCAATTTACCCCAAAGGTGGTTAACAGGGTCTATAGGTCTATTGCAGGCCACTCAAGATCTTCTACACTTCCAACCCATGGAAAGCAGATCTTCATGGAGCTTAATTTGGTTTGGGTCTCCTAGTTCAAGTGAAGGGAAAATTTCATGCAAGATCACCCAAAGATGTCCTGTAGAATTGTGTGCCTCCAAGTTTGGGAGAAGAACCACATATGGGTGTGAAAGTCAGGTGCCCTAATGATTTTCTATTTTCTATTTGCAGCTACACCAGATCAGATTTTCGAATTCCTTCCTTACAGCAAACTAATGTATATGTTCTAATGTTTCTGTTTGCTTAATTGTAACGGTAGTCCTGCTGCTCTTAGTGCTACGCTTAGTGTTTGATGAGGTTCCACAATTAAATATTTAACGTTCCACCATCTGACTAATAATTATGATTCATTTATTGGCTATTTTCTAGACCTATTTATATATGTTTTCCTTCATGCGTATCTTGTACGCTAAATCTGAAATGCCACACAATCTCAGATCTCCATTTCTACATGCTGATCTTGCTTTTCGTTCCTGGATTAGAATAGCAATAAGTGCTGAGCCGATAAAGTGCTTTCCCACCGGCTCCGGCTTTCCAATCAAAATTAAAACGAATCTGACAGCCGTGGATTAGCAGATTCGCTCCGGTCGTCGCTGCTTTTCCAGGCTGAGCCTTGGCCAATATTTTACTCCGAGCCCGAAGCACTCGTATGAATGAAATAGAATGATGTGAAAAGAAGGCTTCATGGTATGTCAAAGCAACAAACCAGGACTGAGAGAATCACATCTTTCTAGACCATCTGAAAATAATTGTGTTTGCCCTCGAATAAAAATCGGTCTCCAGGTTGCCATTGGAAACGTCAATTTTATAAACAGGATTTTCTAATAAAGATGGAATAGCTCGCGAGACTGTTGCGCTGCTTCAGGAAGACAAAGTGGTCGAAACAGCAACGAGGAACCTCACAGGGTCGGCTGCATCGATTGCAATGGAGTTTAGCGGATCTCAAATCATTCCTCTAGGTTGCGCAGTCCTCACATTCCCTCAGTGCTGTTGTTCATTTGCTATTTTTTTGTTTGCTTTGTCTAACAGGCTCTTTTGAATTCATCAGTCAGAGGGCGAATGCTCGGGGTAATTTTGTTCTAGAGAGCATAAATCAAATAATGCGCAAATCTGATTTGGACTGAAGGTGTTGCTTTTACTGGAGCAGTCAAGTGGCTTTGTTATAAATAAAGGGGTATTAGGAGTGGTAGTATTAATAGTAGGGGTATTGGGAGTAG
>JAAIIK010000082.1:2534291-2546868 GCA_014706435.1 Silurus glanis
ATTAGGAGTATTTATAAGTAGGGTTATTAGGAGTAGGAGTATTTATAAGTAGGGGTATTAAGAGTAGGAGTATTAAGGGTGTTATGAGTAGGAGTAATAATAGTAGGGGTATTAGAAGTAGGAGAATTTATAGTAGGGGTATTAGGAGTAGGAGTAATAATAGTAAGGGTATTAGGAGTAGGAGTATTAAGGGTATTAGGAGTAGGAGTAATAATAGTAAGGGTATTAGGAGTAGGAGTATTTATAGTAAGGGTATTAGGAGTAGGAGTATTAAGGGTATTAGGAGTAGGAGTAATAATAGTAAGGGTATTAGGAGTAGGAGTATTTATAATAAGGGTATTAGGAGTAGGAGTATTTATAGTAGGGGTATTAGGAGTAGGAGTAATAATAGTAGGGGTATTAGGAGTATTTATAAGTAGGGGTATTAGGAGTAGGAGTATTTATAGTAAGGGTATTAGGAGTAGGAGTATTAAGGGTATTAGGAGTGGCAGTAATATAATTAGCAGTAATATTAATAGTAGCTATAGCAGTAACAGTATTGCTAATCTTTCCATCCAGGTTTTCCTCATGCTGTGTTCCAGAGGAAGTGTGTCAAACTCCAATCCTGACTGAACAATTGAAATCTCCTGAACACAACAATACAAACAAACACATGCCCCAAAGCTTTTCACACATCATCATCGTTACTGTCCATAATGAACTGTACAATCTGAGCAAACTCGCAATCCTCACCTGGGCCCTGAGCAAATAAACAAACACTCTCTCCAGACCTTCTTACAGTTGTGCAATTATTATTGTGGTGTTGTCTTTAAGCTCTACATAATAATTTCATGGGATAAATATGATTAAACTGGTACTTGTCTCTGGCACTGGTATCTGCTCTTCCTGTAGCTGCTAATCACTTCTTTAGTAGAACTAGACTGCGTCATTTTCTGGAAGAGGGCGAAACACAAGCCTCAGATTTGATTTCTGCAGTTTAATTAGTTCCCTGCATTTCTGGAAACCCTGCCATGGACATGAACTTCATAATTTGCGACTTACATCCCATATTTAATTGAAACCCTAGTTTCTAATTAGATTCACTCTGGTGATTAACTACACGTGATTTCAAGTGCTTGTTTTGCTGAAAGCACGTTTTCATGAAGGTAAACGCTGTCGTGAACGAATCGCTATTTCCCGAAAGATTCTCCAGCTTGCTTTTAAAGACAATACCCCCGCAGCCGTCTTCTTTAAAACCAGTGGATTTGTCTGAGCGTACAAGAGAATTAATCATGGGCAAAAGTCAATCGCTCTGCCGGAGCAGCGCCACGCTGAGTACCGGTTGCAGGAGGTCTTCATTGATCACCAACGTGTCGATCGAAGCGCAAAGCCATTTGGGGTTTTCAGCGCTTTGCTTCGAGGCTCGCTGCCACTTCTCATCGCCGGGCAGAATTATTTTCCGTGCAGACCTCGACATGGAGGAGAAAACACTTAAGGTTCACTGACCGGGTTTCACTTGAACTTGGGCGGTTATTGTTAATGGCAGGTGGCTATTGAGCGGCCGGACCGGGGTAAATTGTGATTAATGGGACTTGCCAGAGTTGGGGCAAACTTTAGTCACATGCTTCCTTCTTTCTTTACAGGTGCACCTAAGAGGTCTCAAATGCCCAGGACTGGAAATATACGTTTAAATCTACAGCCGCAGTGGAGGACTTTAAAATGTAGGAAACTCGATAGAACAAAAACAGTCTCTAATACACACACACACACACACGCACACACACACACTGCTTTGGAAAATGTCAGCAGTATTCTAAATGCCAGTAATTAATTTTAGGTCACACAATTCGCCTAGCTCGTTGTTCACACGTTTCATTTATTCACTGTGCAATTTTTCCAAAGCGAAATAATAATAATAAAAAAAACACGCCTAGAAATTAAACTTGACACAATTGTTTTTTTTTTTTAAGCGTCAAGCAGAAAACTAAAAATCAGTCTGCATGTTTGGCGAATTTTAATCTGATATAATAAGTTTGGACGTAGCGCAGTAATCCTAGTGATAAGAAAAAGAAACACTTCAAACAGCATCAATTTTATCGTAACTGTAACCGACCCCGCATCAACGTATGAGCACGAACATATATACATACCCTTTGGGTTCGCATCTGCCCCTGGTATCAGGTTTGGGAATTCGACAGCGTATAAATTGTGCAATAAATTACGTTTATTGATCAAACATTCGGCGAAACGTGACAAATGGTTTTGTCGATACGCTCGGTTCATTTCCAATCAAGTGCTCTAAAGCCTGGGTTTCCTTTCAGAGGGGTTTAAAGGGGTTTTATATTATTTGAATGGCAACACAAGTCCTCACTAATGGCAAATCGATAGTATATTATTTTTACAGGGTGGTAACAGTGACGCCCATTCATCAGGAATTTTTTTTTTTCAGTTTTAGTCTGACTAGCATTTAGGTTCCCTGGCCAAAACCTGTTCCAGTATGGCACTGCAGGTGGTGGATGTGCACTTACGCTGTGGTCAATAATGCTGATGTAGCCCTGCAGAGGTGGAGGTGGAGGAGCTTTGTTAGGTTTCTGGGTGGATGCAGAAGGAGAACGTCCAGTGCTGCTGTCATGGTTGTTGTTGTTGCTGTTGACGTTGTATATGAAGAATAAGCTGGTGCACATGGTGATGGCCAGAAACACGGCTGCCCCATGGCGCTGTGGGGGGAGGGGAACATAAAATAAAAGCATTTCCTGTTAGCAAAACTTTATTTATCGCCTCCAATTTCAATCCACTAGATAGCTTTTTCCTAATAAGACCTTCTCTGCCATGATTTCTCCATATTAATATCGCAGGGAGGCTAAACATGTTTAAAGGAGAGCCCTATCCACCCTCTTCCACATTCTTGCCCTCTTTTTTTGTTTGGTTGGGGTAACTAGCAGACAGCGTCCTCGTTGGTGCAAAGCCATCTCAAAAATCCTTCTGTCCAATTCATTACTCATTTTCAATTTGGTGATTTCTTTCAGCTCGAAGGATGGAGCTGCATCATGGCTGACCCTGTGTTCTGACCTCAGCTTCTGAATGGAGAAAGAGTAGCAAGTAAAAAGCCTTTTTGTCTCAGTTATACAGAAGAGCCACTCAGGGTTAAGGGCCTTGATCACAGACCCAGCTATGTAGCACTGGAATTTGAACCTGTGACCTGCGGATCATAAGTCCAACCTGCGGATCATAAGTCCAACATCTTATCCAGTGAGCTGCCACTTCTTATAAGCCCTATGCAAATAAAATTGGATTGAATTTCTGTGACAATGGGCAAGTTGGCAGCGATAAAGCTGGCGAGTTAACAGGCATACAGATGAGTCGTAAGTTCATGATAGACGTGAATTTCAGTCCCCCCCCAGATGTTTCAAAAAGGAAACTGTCAAATGACATGGTGTGAGCTTTTGAACATCCAGAATACCCCAGAAACAACCTTGCATCCAATGGCACAAGTACAAGGTCAGGTGATCATTCAAGACATCCTCAGAGTCTTACTGGTGATGCGTGACACATTCGAGGTTCTACGCTTCACCACCTCAGAAAAACAGGCAATTTCTTTTGCCCTCAACAAGGTTGAGGCTCAAACAAATGAGGTTTTTCACCATTCAGGCAAATGACTCTCCCTGAGCTGTGTCTCGAAGTAATCGAAGCTACATGATTGGAACTTTTAAGGAGCTTTTCCACACTTTATGTGGTCGGGTAGAAAGAGAGTCATGCAAACAAAACACCCCTAAAACGACATGCGTCAGGTCTACAACAAGCTGCATATTTCGACAGGTAGGATACCGGTTGCTTAGAGCACTCGGTGTGTATTCAGTGTATGAGTTATATTGGTTTTAGAGGGTGCACAAGAGGCGTAACGTGCCAGTTCACGTTCACATTCACATGCTGAAAAGTAACAGCACAGGCAACCGAATTGCATTAATAAAGTAAAGCTTTGAGGTGAGGAGGTGCGGTTCTACCGTTTAAGCATGAATGAATCTTGCCTTGGAGTTACAGTTACACACTTAGACCAGTAATTACCCCCCCCCACACACACACACACACACACACAGCGCATGGCATCCCGCACCAACCACTATGAGCAGCTTGGATCCGCAGATGGGAAATCTTACCGTCGCCGTCCTCATTTTGCTGCAGCGTTCCCCCGCGAGCCGTGCATTCAGCTCCACTTTGTTCCCATAAAAATAACAATCGCACAAGATTAGGTCGAGACCCGGGGCATCATCATTATCATCATCATCATCAGCAGCAGCAGCATCCTCATCTCCTCTCTCTTCTTCTTTCTTTCTCTCTCTTTCAGCTCCTCGGTGAGATTACGAGAGGCACGCGCGCGTGTGTGTGTGTGTGTGTGTGTGTGTGTGTGTGTGTGAGAGAGAGCGCTCACGAGTGAGTGAGTGTGTGGCGTACGCTCATGCTCTCTCCTCCTCTGCTTCGCTTCTCATCCTTCACTGGAGCTCGAGCAGCGAGCAGATGTTTGGCCTGCTTCATGGTCTCAAAGCCTGCTGGTTTCAATACAGTTTGTTCTTTTATTTTTTTCAGTCCTTTCACCACAATAAATCTTTTTGTAGTTGAAAATGAAATTTACACCTTTTTATGGAGAGAAATCCAAATGGTGTGACCACCTTTTACCTGTGAAACAGCATCAATGCTTCTAGGTAATCATGCCATGGTTTTTGAAGGAACTCGGAGGGTAGGTCATGCCAAACATCTCGGATAACTAACCAATCTTCTGTGGATGTAGGCTGCAATCCGCAAATCCTGTGGGGGCCAAAACTTATTACTTCCAGGACTTGTTCTTAATGACGTTGGCTCTATGTTTGGGGTCGTTTTCCACCTCCTTGATGGTACTGCATGAGGGATAAGTATCTGCCTGTATTTCTCAGCACTGAGACCACCATTAATTCTGACCACATCTCCAAATCCATTTGCAGAAACGAAGCCCCAAACATGCAGAAAACCTCTAACATGCTTCACTCTTGCTTGCAAACACCACGTTCCTCAAGTTCCTCTGTTTCCATGGATATTCGATAGTCGATTAGCCTTTTTTCCATGTCAGAGGTTTGGCTTTTTGGCTGCAATTTTCAAGACACTTCTGCCCAGAAATTTTAAAACAGTACATGGGTGTACCTGCGTCCCACTAGCTTCCACTAATTATTTGCTGAAAGCACTGGTGGACATCTTCTGATCTCAAAGGGAAGTAAGCCAGTCAAAATCCCAGTTTGCTTCAAGACCTTTGCCTGGGTTAGATCTTGCTGATGCAGTAGAACTACTTTGTATCTTGTTGCTGTGCTCAGTCTTGCCATGGTATAGGACCTGTGACATGAAACATCTTCCACAACCTCACCATAGCAGCAGAGTTTGACTCCTCACCCAGTTTGAAGCTCCTGCACAGCGGTTTCGTTTTCAGTTCATGATCGTATTTCATCCTACATATGAAATTGATGATTGCTTGATAGAACTGGTTCATCAGACACCTGACACTGATCCTACAAAATCCCTGACTTTGTGTACAAGTGTGTAAAAGCCAAACGGTGACCACACAAAATATCGATTTGAATTGGTTTTCTCTTCTGTTCATTGACTTTCCATTTTTTTTCATAATAAAATTCAATCTTATTAAATGATATTTTTAAAGGCATTTTTGCAGTAAATGCAAAACGTTTGCATGGTACTGTATATGCATTCCAGGCTACCGGTATTCCTGGCTGTTAGCATTCAGCTAGTTTGTGTCGTTGTTCTGTGAGGCATTGATTTGCTTATTGACTTATTAAGACAGTATGTCTTAGAAGCACGTTCACCAGGAAACTTACTTTACCGAGTCATCATTTATACTATATACTTTCACGTCGTTATAAACCTTTATTTCAGTTGAAACATTCTGAATATGTAATACTTGCTTGTCGGTTGCACTAATTTGCACACACTAAATGAAATTTCAGGCTGTATGTACCGTCTACTTTGCATTTGTTCTTAGCAACGTGACACGCCTCACGTTCGTTACAGCAAACGTTAACGAACTATGGGACACAATGTGCATAAAATTGGTATCAATTTGTCTGAATGTGGCATCACCAAGTCTACAAGGGCATGGCATAGTAAAAAAAATTTCAATCTGGTATTCGTCCTCTTTGCCGTGTAGATTGCTTACGTCGCAGCTTGACTGATTGAAATGTTTTAAAAGTGCAGCGTCTCTGCCGATGCAGCGTCAGCTTCTGGCGGAAGCAAAACAATCGGAGCTTTCCTTATTGAGAATTCTGTAATATCAGCCAAGTGTTTTTGCGTTCCTGCCAAATCTCCCTACAGCGTCTCACTGATCCGAGCCGAGTCTTTGGGGGGGGAAGGGGGGTGGTGGTGCTTTTGCGCCCGAAGCTTGCTCACAAAAATGATGTGTGGGTCTGGACGATGGCGTGTTCATGAGGGCACGATGCAAACCAACCTCCAAAAAGAGGATCGAACCTTTCGCAAATCTAACAGATGAAGGAGCATCCGAAATCTTTCATCCAGTCTGGAAATCGCAAAGAAAAATGTGGGGGGGTGCCAATAATTAGACTGATAAATTTGAGATAATAATTTTGTTGAAGAGTGCCAACAATTCCCGAAAATGTATTAGCTAATGTTGTTCAATAAATTGCCCACACTGTTGCCATGTTGAAAGCGGGATTTGTCTAATTGTGATATGCAGCTATAGATCACCTAAAAATGTGCTCATTTAGGGTAATAAATGATGACAAAAATCCACCCTGCGACGTGTGTATTCGTCCGATACGCCTCGCGTTTAAAATTTGCATCATAAGTTTGCCTCAGATGCTGTTTATTTATTGCTTTAGTCCAGAGCAACTTGTTTACCTGTATTTAGCATCACCTATTTTTCAGGTGAACGGTATTAATAAGCTTGAATATAAGACATCGCTTATTAGATGCATTTCAATAGAAAAAAAATATCGTCTTACATTCGGGAAATTACGGTATTATTAGGGGCCCAAGCACTGAAGCTGTGAAGGCACTCTACCTTGCAGGCATTCAAACCTTTTCTTCTTATTAATATTACTTCTCTTCTTCAAGCTACTGTAGGGTGTCTACAAAAGCCAATTTAACCTTCTTGTAAAAAGATCATTTAGAAAACCTAGAGCTATCTGCCCTCTTCCACATACCTAAACCCACTGATGTCCGTGATTGGCTAAAGTTGCTGCAACAGATACAGGGAAAATGTACGCCCATTTTCAACAGCAAAAACAATAATAGTACTAATATTGCCGTTTTTCTAATTGATGCTTCTTTATAGAATTATAGCCTATAAAATCTTATATCTACGACCCTAGAGTGGACGGTTTCTCCGTCATCCAGAGAACCCTGAAGAAAAAGAACCCTTGAAGAACCCTTGTTCTATTCCAGCCAATGTTCTTATAGCTGCGGTTTAAGAGTTTGTATTTGGGAGAAATGCATTATGGGTGATACAGCAAGATAAAATGACAAGTTTTCTGTTATGAGTTTACGTTGAAATAAAAAAAAAAAAGGGTATTAAAAAGAATTTGAGTGCAAGTTCATCATCTGTTTCATCAACGATATTGCAGTAGAGGGAGATTTCCAAGCAGCAATAATCCTGATTTGTGTTATTAAGGAACCGCAGGAAGGAGACATTATGCATTCTCCGAAAACACGGCAGGCTGAAGGATTATCAAGCCTCTTTAAATAGAAAAAAAAAAAAAAAGAAAAAAGTGTTCCTTAGCATTGCCAACTCAGCACAAAAATGTGCTGGAGTTGTGCTTTCTGAAATGCTGTCTGATTTTTTTCCCCCCGTCTAATTTGCTGGATCTCGCAGTACCAGGGATCATTATGGTAAAAAAAATCTCACTGATGCACACTGCACACTGGCCAGGTCTTAATGTGGTGATTAGAAATGATCATGACGGGCAAAGCGACACAGATAGGCTTCACAAGACTGGAACGCTATTAGATGTATTAACACATAATGGTGCTCAGTATCAATGCAAGCTTCAAGGTGTGACCTGGAGAGTTTTTCTTGATGCATCTCATCTCGTCCTTAAGCTCGTTTTAATAAACCGCTCCATCACACGCTGTGGCATCATAAATTCTGAGAAGAGCAGATTTGCATGTGTGAAAACCAGGGCTCTGTCCCATTTGTCATCGGCTTCTGGGTAATGATCGAGGCGGACTGGATGTTCTCGCTAATTATACAGAGGACGAACAGGTGGCTAAATCCCCAGCCATGGTCCCTCTACTCGTGCCGAATTATGAATTAGCAGCCTCGAATTAGCCGTGGCACCAAAACGAGACGGACGGTGCTGCCAACGGCGATCAAGAGGATGACGAAGAGGTGGCCTCCGATGGTGCCATGACCCAGGGTTATTTATTGGCAATGTCATAAGCGAGGTGTTGAAATTAGCTGGCTCTCTGACTATGTGAGTCAATGATTATATAGCAAGAAGCTGTCTGTTCAGAAGGAAGCTTTTTAGGGCAATAGACCTGGTGGACCTAACACGAGCAAGAATCCGAGCAGCCATTACAGCGATTCATGTCTGCTCTTGTCACGAGAGGATAATGAGCCTGAAGCGAAATATCAGGAAAGCATCCTGACAGGCTATCAATATAGCACGGGTAAACGTGGAGGAAAATGTAGTGCAGATTAGAAGAGAGAAAAGAGGATTGTGAAGAATTAGGACGTTGTAAAGATGAGGAGTGGACTCACTTTAGTGACCCTGAAAATAAGATCTAATTAAATAGTTTTGCGGAGCACCAGATTTCAGCACCAGATTCTTCCTTATCCTCATCACTCAGCACGGTGCTGAAAATCAGGGCACCTAGGTCACTCAGGCTGACGAGAATGGCTTGCGGATGAGTGTGATGTACCTGAGACATGATTTTCACGTTCGATGGCATTCATAACACACTAACTTAGATCTGTTCTTCTTTTCATATATTGAAATTTATAAAGTTAATAATCTGGGATCCGTTTGTAGACAAAAAACATTATTGGTGCCGTGACCCAGGGAAGTTTGTGAAAATCGTCATTCAAAAAGCTATAAAAAGCTGTAGAAAAAGCGCTAAAATGGTTTGCCCATAAAGCCTTATTAAATTCTAGGCTTGTACAATGTACCAAGCCTAGCATCATCTCATCTGATTTAATCGTCTACACAATTGTTCGCTCCCAAGATATTCAGCGATGTTCATTCCTATTCGATTAAAACTTTCTTTCGGCTTCTCCCATTAGGGGTCGCCACAGCGGACCATCCGCATGTTTGATTTGGCAAGTTTTTACGCTGGATGCCCTTCCTAACGCAACCCTCCCCATTTATCCGGGCTTGGGACCGGCACTAAGGCTTGTGCAACCCTAATGGCTGGGGTTGGTTCCCTGACCGGTGATTGAACCCGGGCCGCAGCGGTGAGAGTGCCGCATCCTAACCACTAGACCACCAGGTCCTATTCGATTATATTAACAAATTGTGACCCTTCATGCATTCTGTAGCAAAGTTTCAGTCTTTCAGTATTCAGCCAAACATTCATTTTGTACGCATTTCCTACTCTTGCATTTGAAACTCTGCCCCGAAGCCCTGCCCCCTTTCGGTTTATCTCATGAATAATTTGCTGACTTTGTGTCAAGATAAATGAGGAACGTTGTAAACATGAAATAAAATCACTCGTCATACGTTCAAATTATGTCAAATCAGTCTTCTGAGAAGGTGTTTCACTAGATTTTGTGCTTAAAATCTAGATTTGGGCTCAAAAAAAGTAAAGTGAGGTACTGATGAAGGTGAGGTGAGGAGGCCTGAGGTGCGAATAATGCTGATGTTGATCATTTTGAAGTAGATTATATAAAAATATGTAATATATAATATGATGCAAGATGCAATGTTTTTATCAATATACGATTATAAACACTAACTTACATGCACTGAGTCAGCTAAACAATCCCCCCCCCCCCTTTAGCCTACAGTCATCGTACACAGCCACAATGCCAGCTTCCAGCTGCTGTAGTTTTTTTTTTGCTAGAGCCGATGATTGTCCTAAACTCAGAGCAACACGTTAATTAAATTGCTTCCTGAGGCATGATGGAGTTGAAATTGAGTTTCAGGCGCGGCTGTGCCACCGGGGACTCCCGGCTCCTCACGCCCCGCCGCTTTCTGCACAGCCAACACCATTCAACACATTTTTCTCCTCCCTCAGACCTTTTTTTTAAGTTCTTTTCTGGACATCTGTCCGGCAGATTTGCGTCACTAAACGCCACTGAGACAGCTGCATTCGCAAACCCGCGATGATTCACCTGCTCATCGGATCCTCTTAATTAACAGAGGAATGTCGTTAGTTGTCACACAGCATGTCTAGACGAGTGTTCAGGTGGTGCAAACGTGGAGGTGCATTTTATGGAACGCTGGCTGCACCAACCCTCAGATGGTTAGTCCAAACTAGCGTTTATAGCGATCACAGCTAGCTGGACATGACACTGAAATTTGAAGCGGCACATTGTAATATTTGATCATGCATTCTCATTCTCAGAACGGTAATTTGTACAACCGCTAAATAAACACGATTGTTTCGCTACACGAGTTGTGATGATCTCATACATTATGCTGAACTCGCGGTCGAGGAAGACCTGCTAACTTTCGGAATTCCAAGTGGAAGTGGCTTTTCAAAATCAAGCCATAATTTGACATTTGGAATGAAACGGTCTTGAATTTCTCTTGAACCATGACGACTCGCAAAAAAATTCATAAAAAGAAACAGGAATCTTTTGAGGTTTATTGAAATTCAAGATCTGAACATTGTGTTTGCACTTCAAACGTGGCTCAGGCCGCGGCAGCGGTGTCTCTCCAAAGAGAAGAATTTCTAAAATTAGCGCATCGCGTTTCTCCTCCTGAAATCTTCTTTTCAAATCCATATTTCCTACATTAAAGGTTTAAACGGAAGCTTTAGGCTTTCACATCTATTAAAAAAAAAAACGCCTGGCGCACAGTCAAGGACGAGGTCTTGTTGCTTCCCCATCGTCGCATCAGAGTGTGCGAGATCACCTAGACAATGCTAAACCAGAGGCTATAAAGGTAACTTCCATTAGCGTTTAGCTGCATTAGCCTTGTAGCTCCAGGGCAAAATTAAAAGAAGGAAACCCGAAGATTGAATGCTTCTGAATTTTTTTACATCCTGACCAATCATGGGTGAAAGAAAATGGAAACTATATTTATTGCTAATTTGTAAATGATAAAACAATGACACTTTTTATGCTTTAATAGTAACATTTAGCTATGATATCTGATATTTATGATATTTATGATATCTGTAGCCAGGAGGAAGGGGATGGAAGGGGTATACACAGTGTGCATTAGTCTGTGTATGCAGAAGAAGGCAGACAGCAATGTTCTATGAGTGTATTACGCCACCATGTGTCAACCTTCGCTATGTTCATTTGGTAGATGTTGTACAATACATTGTACAATCAATTTTGGAAGAAAGGCTGAAATGCGGCACAGATGTCTCATAACAGTTTTATCGCTAACAACAGAGGTGTGACGTCATTTCCACTGCCGGTGAAAAACGCCATTAGAACAGGAGTTTGGTTCAGAAGGCTTTGTGGTGCCATGGGGCATATGGTAGCACCATCTGTTCAGCAGGAGCACACTGGCATATTTTATGGAAGCTGCAGACCATGTGAGTAACAATACGTTCCAACTGCAGATAATGTCGCAGGCAATGCATTATGGGAGACGCAGTTCATACCGAGACAGCAATGTGTAAAGCTGCAAATAAATAAATTGCAGATTCTGAATCACTGTATGCCTTTATATGTGTAAGTGAATACAACCAAAGGGCAGGAATTACATTTGTGTAATGTTCATGCTTTATTGTAGTAATAGTACTATAGTTTTCCATATTCATCAGAAATTCCTGAAATATATAAAGCAATTAAGCTACGAAATAAATGTAAAAGCTATTCTTTTTATACTCTATAATCCAATGGACTTTTCTTTTGCTCAGGCAAGAAATAAAGATGATAGAAAATAACTGGATAAAATAAATATATAATTATATAATTATATATAAAATTATATTTTATATATAAAATATATATTTATTTTATCCAGTTATTTTCTAGAAGGATTTGTCAAACCAAACAGACTAACATTTAAATCACACTAAAATTTTATTTTTTTTTCATAGATAAACACTAAATCGACACACTGGTTTTCATTACACAGGGAAAGATTTGGTTTGCATTTATTTTATTTAAATTTGTTTTTTGGTTGTTTTTTTACATTAAAAAAAAAAATCACAAAAAATGAAATAAACACTAAAAAACACAACCGATCTACAGAAATGACATCATTAGGCACAAATGGAGCACATTAGCAAAAGCATTCACATGATCACACGAACACTGTACGAGTCGAGTCGATTCTGCATTATTCCTTTCAAAAAATACTTTTTTCCCCCAAAATGGAGCATGGAGTTTTCCATTAGTGCAGAAATTATTCCTAAAACAAAACAAAACAAAACGCCACACACACACACACACACACACACACACACACACACACACACACACACA
>JAAIIK010000082.1:2546878-2575104 GCA_014706435.1 Silurus glanis
ACACACACACACACACACACACACACACACACACACACACACACACAAATATGCTGGTGTGATACTAGAATACAGAAAATATGCAAGATATTTTCTCATTAAAAAATGTTTTTAGAGTTTGAATTTTCAATGATGAATAAAATAAAACATGAAAAAAAAAAAAAAAAAAGATTTAATAATGAAATAAAAAAAAAAATTCTTCCTGGGCATAGTAATGGAATATAAATAAATAAAAATACAAATAGAATGTAAAAATATATAAGTAAACAGAATGAAAGAAAATCTAAAAAGAATTACAAATCAATTACAATTTTGCAATTAGTATATTATTATTATTTTATTTATTCGTTATTTAACATTTAATATTGATTTAATCTGTAGGAAATCGCAAATCAGCACAGCAGGAAGATGTACTGTAAGATTTAGAAATGATGTTGAAATGTGTAATTATATGTCTAATATAATTGTCTAATTATATGCCAATAATATTAACATTAATAAATGTATATTTGTTATTTATACACCACAAAATCAGTGCTTGTCAGTGTTTTATATTTAAGTTGATTCAATCAAACGTGAACAGTAAATTCATTATGATTTTTTTTTTTTTAAAGTTGGAGACAATGCACACATGGACGTGTCACTAGCCGCTTCTTGGAGCCACCAGCTAGCAAGAACAAAGGATGCTAAACCAATATAAAATAATGTAGCTAATAGTGTATTAGTACCAGTCCCTAGTATTGACTATTAGCAGAATATTAGCATTCTACAGCTAAATGATTCTTAAGGTCCAGCAACTGGGACAAGTAGCTGGAGATTCATGAAATCTTCAAACGTACATCAGTGACATTGGTGGGGGCAAGAGCCGAATCAGGTGAGCGTTTACACGCTCCTGGCGAATGAGCAGTCAGTCATGTTGCACTCGAATGGTTAACAGGCATCATGGGGGGAAAAAAGAGAGATTTTTTTATTCTGAGACAAACTCACCATCTGTGACTTTTGGTGGACTGATGCACAAATGCACCACAGAGTGGCAAAGAATAGTAAACAAGGTAAATATGGTCTATTTAAACGCTGCATTTTAACTCCTGTAACTCCTGACTCAGGGTCACCTTGGAGAGGTCAGTGATTACAGCTCATCTTTTAGGAGAACAGGGCATGTGCTCCATAACCCACCCCACAGCAGGTTGTACCTTCACATGGGGAGTCTGTGGGGAGATTAGATATGAAGCTTGTGAGGCAAAGAAAGGACTGGGTCATCATTATTGAAAAATATTTGGTGGCTAAAATGACTAATTTGTTTATCATTTTGGAGAAGGTTCAAACAGTAATAATAACTTTGGAACTGAGAAGGATTGGTCAGGACTACTATGGGAGTAGTAGGGATAAGGTGTAATTCGTTAGGCAGAGGTAGGACTGGCCAGAATTCCTTTGGGAGTTGGGAGAATTTGGTAGAATTCCTTTGGGAGTGTGTGAGCTTGTCCAGAACTGCTTTTGGAGTGAGAGATTTGGTCAGAATTCCATTTTAAGAGAAAAAGATTAGTCAGAATTCTTTGCGGAGTCAGTACAGCTGGACAGAATTCCTTTAAGAGACGCTAGGTTAAATGGAATTTTATTAAGAGTGGAAGGGATTAGGCAGAAATCCAACAGGAGTGTGGAGGGATTGGCCAGAGTTCCTTAGGGAGTAGGGTGGATAATGTAGAATTCCTTTGGGGGTGGACATGAGTAGCCAGAATTCCTATGGGAGTCACTGAAATCAGTCAGAATTCCTTTGCGTCAGGGAGTCAGAATTCCTTTGGGAGTTGGATGGGATAGGGAGGCTTTCTAGGGGAATTTTTATCCGGGGTTGGTCGGGATTCATTTTAGCGTAGGAAAGATTTCTTTCATGGGCAGCAAGGATTAGTCAGAATTACACTGAGTGGTGACAGAATTGGGCAGACTTTGGTGGGAGTGGGTGGGATTGGACAATCAATATGTGAACCAGTGTGAAATTGAATAAAACAGTTGTACATCTCTACTCCTCAGTAGAGATTAGTTCGCATCAGTGCCAGTTTCTGTACATGATTTATGGAGGTATTTAGAATTCCAAATATCCAACAGTGCTGATGTACAAGCATGCAAAACAAGCCCCCCCACACACCAAACTCATACCCACTAACAATGTGAGTCACTATTGTTATAAAAATCAACCACCAACCAAACAACATCTGTTCCTGCAGTGTTCCCTTTCCACTGATGGACAGGTCTGAAGTGGGCTAAAACGTGCACAGCAACAGATGGTCTATACAGTCAGTCATTACCGACCTACAGAGTGTCCAGTACAGTAGGTGTAGCTGATAAATCGATGATTATGGACGAACTTCAGTACCCTTTAGTTTCACTCTAGGTATTAAAAGCAGTGAGAAATCTACCTTAACACAGAATCAGAAATAAATCATACGTAAAGAAAACAAATTGCCCAAAAAAAGCCTAAACGAATGTTGTGTTTTCTCTAGAGTTCGGAAACTCCATTATGATAATGATCATAGCATATAAAGAAATCCAATTTCCTGTTCTGCCGTTTAGCTCAGACGAATGGGTGGAAAAGCGAGCAACAAGACAACATCCCATCCTTTTTGTGCATTTTGCTTTGCTTTTTGAGAGTCTTATCGGCCCGGATTCAGTGCTCCAATTAACGCTAGTCAGCTGCACCATTTGCTGTGGCAAGGTGTTGAGTCATGGTGACACAGAAAAAAAAAACACTGCCTGTATAAATTCAAGAAGGGGACACCTGCCAGATTTGACAATAACAGTCTGTAAAGATTAAAGAAAGAAAAGAAAACTTGTACAATGCTGCAGAGGTTAGCTAAAGCAGATAACCATCGTTAGGTTCGACAAGAAGAGGTTGAAGAGTTTGAGGGGTTCACAGTTGGTTCACAGTAAACATTTTGACCATGAGCTTATCGCAACTCTGGAACTACTTTAAACTACTTTGAATGACTGGTTGCATAAAAACCTCCTTGAAAAGTACAATGATTGTTCTCAATCTAAAAATCTCTTTTGTTAGATTTAACCATTCCCAGATTCCCTGGACTGCAGATATGAGGAAAAAGAGAAAAGAAAGCATTCAGGGAAAAAAATAATAAAGATTGTTGTTGACCTCCGGTAATACAGCATACAGTATCCCTGGGTGAGTGGCTGATTATTATCCAGGTTGCCAATAATTATAGAAGTAAAGAAAAGAAATAATATTCATACCAGACCCATCGACAATGCCTCTCTAGCCATGGCACCACGAAGCCGTACATATTCACTGTTTTTAACACACTTAGCTGCCCACATTCGCTTCCCCATCTCTCATTTCACAGATGTTAACTTATTAATAATTTATCTATGCAAATGTTACCACTAACACTTAGCTAAAACCTGGCACGGTAGGCTAATATCTTTTCGAGCAGCCAGGTGGAATTCTGCTCGGTTTGATCATTAGGGCTCGTAATTTGCATTTTTATTTTTTACATGAAAGTCTTAGGAAATCCACACATTGCATTAAAACCTACAAGGGATTTTCGTCATTGTTGGGGTTTTTCCGAGGGGGTTTGTTGGTTGATTTATAAGCAACATGCACAACAAACTCTAACAACCTTCTTATGGAGCTCTACATATTACTCGTCCTATGACAAGACCCTCTATTCAATTAGGATGGTAAAGGGTTTCTAGGTTTCTACCAAGGTTCAGAACGTTCTCAATTGGATAACTGGTGAAGTAGGGACCGTTCAATGTGCAAAGGAACTTCAGGGGTCCCCCGAGAGGCCAAACCGGAGGAACCAGTTGAGGAGTAAATATAAGGGTTAATGCTAAGACAGTAGAAGAAACCTTGAGAACTATGTTTTCATGAAGCACATCGCAGGTTTTTTCACTTTTTCTTTATCTTTGAGGAAAAAATAAGGGTTCTGTTTTAAATGGTTCTATCCAAAGAGTGCACAAAAAGCTGACATCCTTGTAATGCTGAATAAATCCAAGCAAATAACAAATTGTCAAGAGCTTACTTAGGAATTGGGACTCCTGTTTCTTGATTGGTGAATGCGAGGTCTACTGATGGCATCATCGCCAAGCCTAATGTTGTAATGTTGATTAATTGCAGAACAGGCTCTTTTGTTGTACCACAGCAGAGTAAGATGGCTGCACTGGGGTAAAACGCTGAGTCACCTTTACAGGGGGTTGTGGGTAATGACATTTTTAACTCCAAATAACAAATCGCACTGGGAAAAGGGTTAAGAACTCTTGTTGTGAATGTATACGCATTAAAAGCTACAGTGCAAGACGATGCTGTTGTCTGTTGTTGTAAATATGCTCCTTCGTCTCTGGCTTCATTGTTTCCTTGCACACCTTCAATAAATTCTTCTTTTGTGCAGAAATACTTCGAAAACCTTGGTTTATGTTGTAATGAATTTTGTTATTTCAACTATGTTTGTCCTTAAAAGCATGCAGTGTCCCACCACCATAAACGTACAATCAAGTCTCTCCTCTTTTCTCTGATAACTCAATAGACTCAAGCTGTGGCCATTGTGTAATCAAGATGGGTTGAGATGATCGTTCTGGCCCATTCATGGATGCCTTTATGTGCATTAGGAGAAGGAGTGTTTATATCAATCAGGCCTCTGGGCTCAAGGGGAGCCATTGTCCTGTGTTGGTCATGACAGCTGCCATTCGGGGTGGAAAAACTTGATTGGGTGTTTCTTAGCCCACTTGGCGAAAACCGCCTTCTCCGTTATGAAGCGGTGGCCACCATAGGGGGCACTCTCATGCAGGATGTACTCGGCACACTCATCACGGCTTCCGGCTTCATAGTAATGATATGGTACTTTCCTGTAGCCTTCAGATCTAAAAGCACATGAACAAGAAAAATGGTTTAGATTTAAACTGTTCTTGAATTGTATCATGAATGACTTTGTAAACCTAAATGGCAGGGGTGTATAGTCTTTCTGCAAAAGGGCCACACTGGATGCCTAGTTGGAATGAAAAAACCTACATCCACCTGGAGCTGGCAGATACAACTGCCCCTGCTTCAATGAAACCAAAGGAGTTCTAACACTAATGCTATAGTGGCAGGTTTTTTGTTTTGTGATGCTGGGATTTGAACTCATAACCTTCTAGTCTAAAGTCAAATGCCTTAACCAGTGAGCTACCACTTCCAAAGAAAGGTTTCCTCTGATTTTGGTAGATGAGCCAGTGTTTCTTTAGGTTTGCATCAGAGATATAAGGCTAATAGACATCTGTCTCACTCACGCTTATTTGAATATATTAGCTAAAGGGGAAGTCTCAGCGTTGTCAGTCGTCTACCAAAATCAGAGGAAACCTTTCTTTGGTACTTGAATACAAAGAATTCAGCATTAAACTCTCCTGCGTTTCTGAGTTATGGTACACTTTTGACTCTTCTGTTCTGTTTTTCGTTCACCTTGGCAAGCGTGCCAGTTCCTGCAAAGTTATGAATTATTTCAATCTCCCTCCACCTGCACCACTCTGAAGCACCTGTTGGATTTCAATTACGGTAAAACCATTTAGGGTCAATGGGTACGACAGCTGAGCAGATCATTTTAAACCAGATGCCTTCCTCTGGCATGGTCTCACATGGAAATGGAAATGGCTCTGCAGCGACCCACTGTTCCTCCATTTTTGAGGCGGGCGAGAAGAGATCAGCTATAAACTGAAATTGGCTGGTTGTTTCAGAGCAGGTGGAAAATTTATAATGAATGGCTAATTACAAATATACTATACTTTAAGGCTTTTTCAGACCTGGAGTAGTTTGCAACGAGACGACCGGCCCAGGGAATGACGAAACCTCGCTGCTGACTAACAGGGTCAGGTGAAGCACGACAGCTCGTTAAAACTGCAGAAATGTGGTGGTAAAATAAGATCGATTTCATATCACTAGACATAACTAGGTCAGAGACTGTGGCATTTTACATACAGCGTTTGGCAGTAAACAGATGTAGCGAAAGCGGGAGGAAAACAAGAGCAGGGAAAATAATTCCTCCAGGACGGTCAACAGGGGAACTTGCTACAGGCAGGAAAGTGCAGAAAATAAACCTAAGTCTTACTGGCCATATCGAAAATAAATATTTATCCAGTGTTTGCTTTATTATCTGCATAAACTGTAACTCATTTTCCCCTTCACTTGACATGATTCACCCTGGACTTTTGCTCTGAATAAAGACCAATAATTCTCTCTTGAAGAATCTTTTTAATGACAGTGGGGGGGAGGGGGGGGGGGGGGGGGGGCAGACTTGAGGGTCCATCATTTTCTTCTTTATGTTTAGCACAATTTTGAATGTTCCTAATCTACTGATCAATAACTCAAACACCTGAAATTCGGTATATCTGATTAGTAATAATCTGTATAGCATTCTTTGAAAAGTATTTCAATTATGGTTAAGGCTGGAACTCACTTGCAATAGGTGTTGTTGATCATTCCATACACGCGGATCTCCTTGCACATGTCCATGGCTAAGATGAGGGTGAACCACCCGGTGCTCAGGTACGACCCCGACGTAATCCTGCCAAAAAAAAAAAAAAAAAAAAAAAAGATCACGTTGTTGAGATTCCTATCACGCACATTAAATCATGTTCAGTGAAATGAAAGTCACCAGACGAGGCACGTGGTCTTGAACGATGGAGCCACAGTTTAGATTTCAATCCTATTTTAGAGTAATGACAGGAGTGCTCGCTTATTACTTAAACATACAATTATTATATTAGATTCATGTTTTAATATTTTGAATCGGCATAATGTCAGCATCGCTCACAGAATTCCGTGCTCTGAATTCCGTGCTACACGCTTGGATTTGATGCTTCCGGGCGAATGAGAATGATGGAGACAGCCGCTAGCAGAACGCCCTCTCGGCTTCCCGGCTCGGAAATAAACAGCAGTTGAGAAATGAACTCTGACAGCTACAGCCATGCTCAAAGTAAATAATGCACCGGGGTTCGATGCTTCACACGCCGCTTTTTCCCTGCTATGCTCCACAGCCAAAAGCGACACAACATAGATCATTTCGGTTCGGCCCAAGCGTTCATAGTCCTCTCAACCTTGGATAGCATAAACCATGCTTAGCGTCCTGGGCCTGAGCTGCCAATCATTTAGACGGAGCAGTGCTTACTTTTTTGGGGGTTGAAAAGGGGGGGTAGCATTGAGAACCTCAATCCATTCTCCAGTTCTTTAGTGCAGAACACCTTTCTGCTTGCGCTGTTTCCGTCCCTCATTCCAGCTCACTAAACTGCTATCTGGACATTGTTGGAGCAGGCATTGTAGGACGTGAAAGCCATGCCTGAGGAAACACGATGCCTTTTTAATGGCCCATTTTTTAACCATGCCTGTTTAAAAGCATTGATTTTAGAAAGGGGAAGGCTAAACCTCTGTACCTGCTGGATTTCTGCAGGGTCTTACTCTCATCAGGGCAAAACTATTGTTCCTTACTGTCTGTATAGCTTAAAATAAACCAGGCCATTTAAAATCTACGCTTCAACACGCTATGAGGAGAACACTACCAGTTTTAATATGTTTATAATACATACTGATACTGAAATAAGCGCCCAACACAATAGCCCTGATTCGCAATACATACGATCATACATTCTTTGTTCCGTTAAAAAGAGGGCTACAAAGGGTACAAAAAGAGAATTATTATATCTAACCATCATCTTTTTTTTTGTACCTAAATCTTTCCTGTGTGCCCTCGTTTCCTCTGAGACCCATTCATCCGTGGTAGGCGAAGCCTCAAACCTTCGTGTTTCCTTTGAATTATAATATTATCTTTATCTTCTCAAACAGCCGTCTTATGGATTTCAACAGACGGGAAATTGAGTTCCAAACATTCTTTATTACATCCAGGAGCGACTTATGCACCGTAATGCCTACAGCTAGATTTGGACAGATTTGTCTGTCTCGTACAAACACCGAAATACCACGCTAAGTCTTTACAGTATGTTCGGCATGACTGCTCAATCGCTAGCGCTTACTTTCCCCACCTCGACCGCCTTCACGATCACCGAACCGCGTCCTTCTTCGGATTATAAGAAAGGACACGGTGCTATTTGGCAAAAGAAAGGATAATTATGTCCTCATGACCGATTTAAAGGTCTTCTATCAGTCCATTCCGCTAATTATTTTCGCTTGTATTTCGGTGGAAACTTGAATGTGAAAAAAAGGGGGACGGCAACAGTTCTGATTACGCCTCAGGCCGTCTGATTGTGCACTCATTCCCCAAGGTCTGTCCTAATAATTTTTTATCGTCTTCAAGTCCACTATGTATTTTTTTTACCTCAGACCGTCAAGAAAATAATCAGGCCGTTTTTACACCGAGCCGATGTTTATCTGTAGCTCTACAGCGAGATATGTATAATTGAGGGCGAAAAGCATCTACATGATGCTATCGTTTTGAGCTCGTTTGTTCAGGAAAACTGATTCCAGCTTATTTCTCCACGTTTGCTGTTTTTCCGATACAATCCTCGAAATGTCAGCTATCGCGTCATGCCGATCGATATTATTATGAAACTGATACAATAAATATGGACTGGGATCTCTCAAACAGAGGAGTATGGGCTTACAATGTTCAAAATAAAGCTTTTTTTTTCTCTCATACACACATGCACTTGTTTTTTTTGCTTGTCTTTTATATGAGAACTAGAACTACAGGACTAAAAGTTAAAATATATATATATATATATATATATATATATATATATATCGCCCACTTGTTTTGCCCTTGTATATGTGATCTCGATTAACTGCTTAAAAAAAAGTTATAAAAGTTATACTTTTTTTAAAAACTCTCAAAACTCCGAATTTAACAATCTGGCAAACACAATAAGATGTCACAAAAATTCCAGCAAAAGAATGGACTAACACAAAAGAGGTGCACACAGTTAGCAGGTAGCAATCAGATGACCAAATAGGGCGAGGAGGAGGAGGAATTGTTTACACTGAATGGCCTCCTTCACCTACATCAGTACCTAACACCCTTGTGGCTCAATGAAATCTAAAAATCTTTACAAAATCTACTGGAACATCTTCCCAGAAGAGTAGCGCTTATTATTAGAGCAAATGGGGTTTCAATGTGGAACGGAAAACATTCACATACCAATCTTGTGCTCAGGCGTCTCAATACTTTTATATATATATATATATATATATATATATATATATATATATATATATGACATTTGGCTGAACTGTTATTATCTCTATTCAAATAGGACACAAGGTAATATTTCGTATTCCGAGGTCCAGGATGATCATCCGAGTAGCAGTAATTAGAAATTGTTGAGGTTTTTTTTTTTTTTAAAGTGAAATTGCAGAATCATTTGTAGTTCTCCTCCCATTACCTCTTTTTTTTGAGTAATGCCTCCTTCAAAACACACTGACTACCCAAAAAAACCCAAAAAAATTGCATATAAATGATGGAGCTTTTTAAAATGCATTACGAGCAAGCTGCTCCTTTTCAGCTTTTCCCCCCTGCACGACTACAAGCCCTCCATCATCATGCCGCACCGGAGGAAGAATACAAAACAGCTGAATATCCTGAGGTTAATGAAGGGCCACGGCTGATGATTACTGAGCCAGCTTTACTGTAACTGTTGCTAAAAATACGCTGGATACGGACAAACCTGAGATGAGACTGAATCCAAAAATGAGAGCATTACACTGAATTATAATTAAGAAAGGTAAACAAAAACTAGGCATCTAATGATCACTAACCTTTCAGTGCAGTGTGAAATATCAGTTCGAGATAAATATAGGTTAGGCCGAATTTTAACTGAATAACTAACACGTTTTAACATCGACATATGAAAAAAATATCTGTAAACACTCACGTTCAAGCAGCTACAAATGTTCATCTCCTCATTTGGCTTTCTCGAAGAAAAAGAAAAAAAAACAGCTGACACTGGAAAAAAATGCACCATATGATACCCAATGACTTTTTTTTTTTTAATCCGATTTAAAGCTGCACTTTTCAGAGCTCTGTTTTTTTTTTTTAAGAAACATGACTTCTGGCCAATCAGAATTGAGAACTCAGCAGTACTCTGGTCTCATACAACCCGGCAGAACAATTTGACAGCGACACAAATCACTTTCATAAAATTCCAGGCATTAAATCCGTGATGGGAAACCGTATTAGTCATATCACCCACATAATCAGTGGCAAGGACAGGGTTATAAACTCTGGGGAGGACAGCGAAGGAAGAGAAACCAGCGAGCAAAGCTGCGGTAATAAACTTTAAAACCTCAATTAACAAAATGAATGGCACGCATAAAAGACATATTCGCCCACCCTTTACTTACAGCGCTGCGATCTACTCTTACTTCTTATCCTTTATAAATAAGTAAGGGGTGGAATTACTGCCTAAAGCTTATCTGGTGCTCAGCACAATGTTCCTGTTCCCCCTGGTACCATGTTTCCATCAATGGACCACTACTGAGCTTTTCGGTGGTTTTCATTTATTCTATTCTACTTTCAGCTAAACCAGACTCCTATACAAGATTCCAACCCTAAACTCAACCCCTAATCCCCTTCCAACCCAGAGTACAACCCTAAAACTCCAAGTCAAACACCTAGATTAACTCTATCCCTTTTCCAAACTCAAGTCTAACCCTAAAACCACAAGCCAAGTGCTTAGTTCAACTCTAACCCCCCCAATCCCAAGTCTAACCCTAAACTCCCAAGTCTAACACTTAGATCAACACTATCACTTTTTCAACCTTATGTCTACCCCTAAAAGCCTAAATCAAACCCCTTAGTTCAACTCAATCCCATTTTCAACCCCAAGTCTAACTCTAAAACCCCAAGTTAAACCTTAAGGTCAACTCTAACCCCTTTCCAACCCTAAGACTAACCCTAAAACCCCAAGTCAAACCCATTAGTACAACTCTATCCCCTTTCCAACCCCATGAACCACAAGTCAAACCCTAAAATCAGCTCTAATTCCTTTCCAACCCCATGCCTAACCCTAAAAAATACCCAAGCCAAACTCTTAGTTCAAATAGTCAAACCCCAAAACCCCAAATTAAACACTAAACCCAATCCAACCTTAAGCCCAACCCACACTCTTATCTTGACCCTCAATGCATTTATGTAATTGTTAATTATCCAGGCTTCGAGTGGTTATCATCCTCTATCCTTCATCAGCGCCTGACTCACAGACCTGCTGTTCGGTCCCAGCTTGTGCACACAGTCAGTAATTGTATACCATTAAAGTGGCCTATGGTGGATGTAACTGATACAATTGCCAATGAATGTAGTTACAAGGTAATATAAAGCAGCCTAATAAACTAGCAGCTCTGTTTATATGATGTCTGACCATCATTATAATTGCAAAGACTCGCTTCGGAGGACGAGAGGACGAGAGGATAAGAACGAGAGAGAGATAGAGAATCCATTAAGACTGAGTGGGTTTGTAAACCCATGGCCTCTCTGTGGCCTGTTTGTTGTGCCTTCTTTTCAGCTGGCCTCTAATGGTCCTCTGTGTGTGTATTTAGCCAGATTAATTCCAGACAAACAGTCAGTTGATCTAATTATGCCCTAATTACATTTGTCATGTTATATTATGTGGCATGCAGGTGCACTCTTCAGCAGAGAGGGAAATTCACCTGATTCGGTTAGGCTGACAGGAAGAGGAGTCCTGGACGGTACTTTTTCTGTGCTCATGTCTGTGCTGTACGATTAAAACAGTGAGAGTTTGTCTGTGCATTTTAAGTCTAACATCCAAAAGGTCTGGAGCACTTCGTAAGATCCAAATCAGCATTTGGTTGGTGCTATAGTTCATTTAATGTTCTACTGAAAAGTGCAAAAGAAACATAATCCCCAATCAAACTCAAATCTAAACCCGACTCAATCCAAAATCTTAAGACACCAAATATATACAATTTATCCGGATAACTAATCCCATCAGCATCTATTAGAAAAAAGCTAATCCTGTCTCCTAAAAACCTAATCCTGTCTCCATGCCGAAAATTAACCCCCCCACTCCCAACTCAAACTAAACAACCCCCGATCTATAAACCTAATCCCATCTCCATCCCAATATTTAAACCCTACACTACAAACCTAATCCCATCTCCAACTAAAGTGCCAGTTCCTGGTGAAACATTTTTTACATCCAAATTACAATCTAAATCGGTTTTACGGATGAGTGCTAAGTATTATTAGATGCCCCCACATGATCTCCTTTAATTCATATTTGCAACGTAGCAACAATTAATCTTACCAGGAAAAAAATACGTTTAGCAGAAACGGAGCTCTGGGGCGAAGCTTACGATATCTGGAGTGAGTTACTGCATTGGGAGGTCCGGGGGTCAAATGTCTTCGTGTAGCTGCATGGTAATGTGACAGTGTGATTTAAGAGTGCTGTCCACTGTTATCTACACACTGGTACCCATACTGCCCGCCCACACACACACACACACACACACACACACACACAGGCTTGCAGGAGACAGCGAACAGCTATATATGCTGCATTTGTGCTAACAAAACCTCGGGTGCAGGGATCTGTTCTCACTGACAAGAGCAGAGACAGCATGTATACATTAGGAATACTGAAATAGTGCCAGATATGAGTAAAAGAACGCAAGAGACAGGTGTGAGGACGAAGGAGGTAAAAAGATAACCAGAGGAACCGAACCGAGAGAATTTCCATAATCCGAGTTGTGCAAAAAGAACGATTAAGGTTTAATAGCCTGTACTAGTCGTATCTGTTTGCTTATTCTTGCAGTTAGAGGACAGGGTTAGCGGTCACACGACTCATTTGCAGTTCTATGAATCTTGCATGACCAGGTGGAATGAAGAACGAGCGACTCATGTGTTAATTAGGCGCTAGCTAGCAGCAGCAGATTGACATTTAGCGAGGCCAAGCTGTCAAAAGTCCTTGAAAGAATTTCTGATTAATCAAACGACGTCGAGTCAAAGGTCGGTCTCGGCATTTCAGCAGCCCGTCTTTGCGTATGTGATGGGGGGGTCACATGACCACATCGGCATGCTAATCGTATCTGCACTGACCGGAGTTTCATTAATTTTTGCATAGATTTTTTTACAAATCAACAGAGAAAGGCTGCAGAAAAGTCAAGATGGTAGGACAGGTCCAATGACGAGAGAACAAAGGGCACACACAGGGTTTAAAATGTGGATTGTCTTCGAGCAGCAGTTAGAACGACAGTAGAATGATTATGTCATCTCTCAAATGTATTCCACATCCTGCTTAAATAAGTCCAAGCAAACGAGCAAAAAAAGGAAACAAATTACCAAACTGCTCACTTACACAATAATATCTAGACTAATCCCAGACAGGCTGAGGTGTCCAATATAAAATATACAGTGGTTCACGCACACACACACACACACACACACACACACACACACACACACACACACACACACACACACACACATACTCCACATGCCTTTTTTGTTTACAGCATCCATCTCGCTCAAGGGATACAAACCTTGGCTTGAGATCAGTTGCCATTGCTTTCACAAGGTCATAAAGGTCATAAAGAATTCCACCCACAATCACAATTTTTTATTTATTTTTTGCTTCATACATTTTTAATGCATCCATTTTCTTGGTTTCGTACAACCATTTCCTTTACCAACCCTTACTTGCTGTAGGCATCAAAACTCTGCGTCTCTGCAGAAAATCCACAAGGCCAGAACTTCACAAGAGCCTATTGCGCTCTACCTGAGAATAATATCACCGCTTTTTTCAGACGAGGCTTTATGTTGCCATAAAACCTATTCACGTTCCAGAACAAAAACGACGCACCGCAACCTCCCGGCTGAGTTCGAGGAAATCCGTTCATCAGCCGCTTTGTTAGGCCTGTCATCACACATATCCATAACACCACTACTCCCGATGTGAATGTGGACGTCTGACACCAAGACTAATAGGCTGTCTCTCACACTTTGCCCCCGCAGATCCGTGCTGATGGATCACACGCAGCTCGCCAGATGGAAATGGATATTCCGCCGTATGTTCGGCAGTCTATCTTAGTTTTGACAAGTCGCGCAAAACTTTGATCAGCTACGAAGTGGATAAGCAATGCGCCAAACCCCGGATTGGGTTCTGCTCTGCTCCTCTTAACAATTCACTGTATACATGGAATATTTTTGAACTCCTGACCATCACATTTACATCCCATTTCAGATTTGCTGTTTCTTCTGCGAAGTCTTTCCAATAGATTTAATGGCATGGATGTGGAGATTTGAAATTCACTAATGAGATCAGTCGAGGAGTAAAGGTTCGGCCGATTTATTGGTTTTGCCAAATAATCTGCACCGAAAGTTGATCAGCTACCGGCAAAAATAGTTTTTCCGGGTTGCGTCTGTGCTGGATCGGCTGAGAAGGTCCGCTGTAATTACACAGTACAAGACTGGCCTCTAGAGGCGAATCACTGTCCCCGCATGCTGTTTCTTTTGACTGAGACTGCACGATGCACCTCATTCATGTTAGTTCATAGTGATTTAACAAAAGTTAACAGATAAAATAAAAATGTACTTAATATAAAAATGTAATAGTAAATGTTGAAATTAACAAACAAACAATAAACAATACTTTTAAAGCATTTATTAACTTTAGTTAATGTTTCAAATGGAATCTTAATGTAAAGTGTTACAATTTCACATAAATTGATATTACATTTATTTAATTCTTTTATTTCTTAAAAAAAACAGTAATATTTTAGATTAAAATGTTTTTTTGTCTGTTGATTAACCGGTTATCTGCACGTACGATTCAACCTAGCTATCCATATCTCAAAAATCCTTTATCGATCTACCTTTTCGAAGAGGCTTCAGCTCCAGTTTATATCAAAGGTGTGTAGAGGGGTTGAGGAGGTCAGGGCTCTGTGGAGGACACTCAAGTTCGACAACCCCAACTTTAGTAAGGAACAGGTTTGGGTCATTTAGTTTGAGGGATTCTATGCAATGTATCTATGTCCTTCAGGCCTTATATTGTATATAAGAATTTACTGCTAACCCTTCACCCTTGACCCTTGTATCTAGAAACCAAACACTACATTTTTCTACCCAATTCCAGATATATTAATTTGTTCCAATAATAGAACTAATAGAGTCCTAATTCACATCATCCTACTGATTCAGGAATATTCCACTTAACAGACCTTCAGACTATTGCCCAAATTTGGATATCTGAGGCTGGCGGTACATCAAGGACCTTGTATCTTGTCCAAGAGGGTCACGGCAACATATGAAAGAAATCCCATTTTTCAGCCTTTAATGTATCCTGTATAATAGTGTTTTTACCAGGCAATGTGCCATTCCTATTTACATTGAGGAAATTATAGTTTGTCAAAAAAGTAGTTGTGACCCCAATCGGTTTCCACACTCTATACATACATAATAGATTCTCATGGCTTATATTTTTTTCACAGTTCATAGATTCATCTTTTCATTAAGGCTTCTACTACTGGCTTTCTACTAAAGTCTTTGTGTTTCTCCGCATTTTATTCAGTAATTTATTCCACAAAAATTTTATTTTACCCGGCTCTAATTTTGTCCCTGCCCTGTCTCTGGGTGAAATAAAGGTTTTAGAGGATTTTTTTCCTGCATTTGTATTGGAAATGAAGCACAGTGCACATTCAGGGTCAACAAGGAGCTATTCATACAGTGCATTGTGTCCCAGCTCAAACTGCAGGGTTTTTATTATTTAAAAAGCTCCATCTTATTGCATTTGCACCTCTTTAAATAATGAGATTACACAATATGGGCAGAGGTTTGTGGACACCTGGCAGTAAGATTGGTATGTGCTCCTTTTTGAACACCCCACACTTCCACATTGAGTCCTTATTGGCTCTTAAAATAAGCTCCACTCTTCTGGGAAGGTGTTCCACTAGATTTTGTGGAGATGTAGATACTGTTCAATAGGGTTAGAGCTCTATAGCAGATCATCCTCACTCTACCAACCCATGGAAAGCAGATCTTCATTTCATCATTGTCATGCTGAAACACGTTTGGATCTCCTAGTTCAAATGGAGGGAGAATTTCATGCTACAGCATCTAATGACATCCCACAGAATTGTGTGCCTCCAGGTTTGTACTAACAGTCTGGAGAAGAACCACATATGGGTGGAAAGGTTAGTTGTTGAAATAATTTTTTTCCCATATAGTGTATGTATCACACGTTTAGATGCATTTAGATACATTTTAGGATGACAATTCCTTGAAGGTTGCTTACACACTTTCCCACCACGCATGTCTGGTTAGCATGAAACACGGCTTTCCAAACAGTCACACAGCTTGGAGTGATTTGCTCCTGACCCGTTCAGCCGTTGTTTCAGGTGATACAGCAATCGTTTTCCCTGCTGGCGCGTCCGAGCCGCACAGATGGCGGGTTGAAGTCTTTTTATTTTCGATTCTAAAATGAGATCCAAAGCTGAGGCTTTGCATCCAACTGTTCCACAACGCACCGGGCTGCTCTATTACAACTGATTTATTGTCAATATTACACACACCTGCTCATGGCCGTGTCAGCTCTCACAAACTCAAACACACACACACACACACACACACACACACACACATACACACACAAATGCATACACTTTTCCCACTGCGGCAAATGTATGGCTCTGATACATGCTGTTTCTTTCCACTGCAGAGGACGACAAAAACAGATCGTCTCTAGCTTTACTTTTGCTGTAAGAGCAGCCATAGTTAATGCATCATTGATATTCACACACCCTGGACTACCTCTGAGCTGCATTATGGGATCTGATTTGATTTTTTGCATCAAATCTGCCTCTGAAGACCGAGTCAGAGGTGGCAGGAACTGGCACAGTTAAAGACAAAGGGTGCACTTATTTTTGCACTTGACTCTCAGTGCTTTTGAACTTATATTGCGTTCTGTCCTGGTCTATTAATATAAACATAAATAAAATAAATACTGTTTATGTCAATTTTCATTGTCCCGCGCTCTTGCTGCTCCTACCTGTCCCGGCCCGTCTCCCTCTTGAACGTAGCGTCGCAGTAGTCCATGCGCTCGTCGGTGGTGACGTAGATGCGAGCGCTGGGGAAGTCGACGGCCGCACGTCGCAGCATGTTGTATATGAGGCCATTTCCGTCGGGGCTCATGTTGCGGCGTGGCCCCCACACCACGTACACGGTGCCGTTGGACGCCGGGCCGAAAAAGTGCTGCGGCTTGTGCAGCAGAAGCGGCACGCTGGTGTGCGAGACCACTCGCAGGTTCGTGCGGTTGCCTACGTCCTTCTCATACCTCAGTGTTGGGGCATTGTTCATCCTCCAAACGCAGGTGGCTCGATCGATCTCCGGCCCCGCGTTGCGACCCAGCATCTGGCCCGAGCTCGACACCACGCTGCAGACATCGCAGCTCAGCTTCAGCGGCTGCACGGCGAAAGAGACAATATGTTGGTGTGAGAGACAAAGAGACAGAAGTGAGAGGCGCATACCTGGTAGACAAATCCACTGAGAGCCAGATAGACAGAGATTGTGAGAGACAGGCAGAGAGGGAGAGATGAAAAAGAGTTACTGTAGATTAACAGTTTTCCATGAAGGTTAGAGAGCCAGTCTACTACTGGCAGTCAACTCTCATGCTCCTGAAGCTGAAGACGTGTGCGAATGTGTGCACCCCGTGTGTAGAATGAACATCGCTTATAAGTCAGTGATTGTGTTTTTGATTAAATGCACCATCGAGTTCACCCCAGTGGAAGAAGCCTTCGGTATGGACGTACACTTGTCCCGGCAGACAGTGAAGCTAATCGTCGGCAGCGCAAGGGCAGAACAGAGCGCTGCCACTGCCAGCAAAAGGCTCTGCCAACTGAGACACTGCCAGCCATTGGATCCTGAGTCTGAATACCGAATCCATCACTCCGCTCTGTCTGTGCAGGCAGAAGTTAGGGGACGAGTGCTGATGGCTACTGGACGGGACTCGTTCTTTAATTAGGGCTGGTTGGGTGATGCTCGGAAAGAGCCACTGACTGACAGTAACCGAGATGAGCAGCAGCAAGCTGTCAGCGCATCACGTCTCAGGCTCAAAGGGCGGGGTGCAGATGGGCAGTTCAACCAAATATGATCTATCCAAACAAGTAAGAATTCCGAATAATAAATGGGGGTCAAAGCGAAACTGGAAGAATCTCACACCTGACTTTCTCTGACGTTTTCAGCTTTTCCCAGGTGAAAAAGCAGAAGGCTGCTTTCCCATATCTCTCACGTAACCCCCCTGTTGTATTTTCTAAGCCTCTTAGTGGAGGCAGACAGTCTGCCAACACTCGCCGGCTGCCTGCATTAACGCACAGCGGCTCCCAGCCCGAGTCCAATCTTCACAGCTCGCTGCGCACCATCGATCGATCGGCCACGGCCCTGCCAAAAGCTACATCATCTACATCATTCCCGAGACTCTATACACTCACATCTGACCTGACACTAAACCATTTCCCCGCCTGATTCTAAAGCCCTGATCCAGTTTATTACAAAGGGATATATTAAGATGCAAAGATGATTTCATCAAACAACGCGGACAAAGGGGGCCGTAACGCAAAACCACCCTTGGCACACTCAGGAAGGGGGTAAGTGAATAGTTAGGGCATTGAACCATGGATTGGAAGGTCATGAGTTCATATCCCAGCATTAGTAAGCTACCACTGCACAATAAACTTTGGTCACTTTTAAAATGTGCTAAAACTCTGGTCACTCTGACCTCTGCTGGTAGGGACCGGAAATGTCCAGAGGTCTTGTTAAAGTGCCGCCGCATTGCTTTCTTTGGGCAGAGATGTGTGCGTGGGCTGAATCCCACTGGGCTATAGTAAAAGCTGCACGGAGAAGAAAAAAGACGGATGAATCGCTTTCATTCTACAAATTCCGACGGCAAACCACGTGCCAACCGCTGACCTCCATCAACTCGTTTATTTATAGGTTCCCTCCTGCTGTTTATAAATAATAAGCTGTAGCATGCTGTGTGTTTGTCAGAGCTAAATAAAATTGGAACACTAGTGCATAATTAACAGTTCTGTGTGTCTGCTTCAATACAGTAATGTGGCAACAAATAGTTTCAGTTCTACTCAGATCTCCACAGCTGCAAATTTACCCTGTCATCCCCAGCAGAAAGGGGGCACCTTGTCCTTGAATGTTGGTCAGGCTGGTTCGATTTGACAGGAAGACCAGGGAACTCAAATAACCACTCTTTACATCCTCTTTACAAACCATCTAATGACACACAGTACAATGGGTCCTACAAACTGGACCGTTCCTCGGGTTAACTGATGCTAGGTATATATGTTTAAGCTGCTCCGACTGGGCGATACAAGAACCTGTAACAGAACTTTTTCATCTCAGCAACTCGGTTTATATCTTAAATAAAATTCCATTGTTCTTCCTGAACAGTCTGAAAGGTCTGAAGTGTGTGCTTCAGCTGAAGGCACCCTCATGATATCATGTATTATCAGGCAATTTGATCCCAACATCGACCAGCGGCGTCCTGGCGCTAAAGACGAGCACAGCAGGCCTCAGTAATGGAAAAGCTGGGTGGGAATGGATAATAAGCCCCTATCGGCTCAGACTCTGGCACCAATCTTGGGCAATCAAAGCCGCTCTGCTCGAGGCTGGATCGATGTGAAGGGCTCCTGAGACACTCCTAAAAAGTGCCGTGCAAAAAAAAAAAAACCTTGGCTTTCACGAACCCGCGAGACCTTACTGTTCCAGAACACATCTGAAGCCCGAGACGACACGGCATAAGATGCCAGGTCACCCTGGAGACCGAGCCCCTTCACCCTGACAGGTTTTTTCTTTAAAACATGTTTACTATGATTTATTCTAGATCTTACACTATCTTCCAGATGTCCCGAGGCTGCCTTGTCAAAGCAAAACACAAAACCAAAACTATGTTCTAGAGACATTAAAATGTTCTTGTACTCAAAACGTAAAAAGACTAGAGTTAGCATAAAATATATTTTTTTAGAACACAGGACGGAGGGACCAAGGGACCAACGGTGAAGTGCGCATCGCTTCAAGCCTGGAGACCAAAACAACAAAGCATCTCTAGACATCTAACAAAAATAGCTTGTCGTTGTAGCACTAATTATATTCTCCCTCCGAGAGTCTTCTCAATTTCCATAAATGCCACTGGCACAGCGAAGCCGTTTGATGTCCAAACATCATCACTACGGTGAGCGGGAAGTTAATGATGGAAAGCACTCCCTGTACGCTACAAAACTACCGAACATCAGAGCTACTTGACGGGACCTTAAATAATTTAAAGGTACACGTGTGTCATTTTATAATCGCTCACATGCTGGGGTTATTGGTCCAATTCCAAAAAATGCACCTGATGCACAATGGTGGTCCAGAATTACCAGACCACCTTAAGCCACATGTTCATGTACAATAAGTCATGCCTCATGTCTGTCTTACTACTTATTCCAGAAGTCCGAATCTATGAACTGGAAATAAATCAAGACAGAACTGATGCCGTGGGTTGACCCATGATCCGGGTTTGGCATCCCGGAAACAATGTAGTCTGACAGGTGAATATACTACATCGAGTCGGATGGGAGGTGGCAGAACAGGACGAAAGCAAAAAAGAAATTTACATTTGAATGATTTTGCGTTCATTCAGGGCTAATTCAGGGCAGCGTTCCAATCCACACAATGCACACTAGCATAAGTAAATAGTAATGACAGCAGTGATGTACAACCATCAATGTTGTGTTCTTGTGCCAACTCTGAGGATTAAATGTTGCTGTCTCTACAGTACAATTGTTCTAGTAAACTCGATCCTCTCAGCGGCCATCTTGGCGTCGTTCCTGTGGAGGTGGTTTCGGTCCAACAACTACGGACTTGAACAAGGAGCAAAAATGGTGTCAGTCATCCAAAGAAAGCTCTTTTTTTTCTTTTTCCTCAACTCCTGTCTAATCAGAACACTTTCAAGCCTAAATTTGTGTTGTGATGGTTTTTGAGGTAAAGTTTCGTGACTAGCTGAACGTTGAAGGGTTAAAATGAATAAAATAAGGGTTCTGACTGCTCTATTTGGTCCTGAGGGGGAACAAAAAGCAATGCTAACTCCAGTGCTAAGTCCCTGGAGCGCAGTTAAAGGGCATTAGCGCTGCTCCCCGACGTCGCTATGAATCACAAATCTGTCTGATATAATCTCCCTGGTGACCTTGGCAGCTCTCCATGCAGAGCCGTTATTGTTAATGTTTTTATGTGAATAATTTAATGGATAGCAAGCCAGACGAGGAAAACAACCGGGCATGTTGTTAGGAATATGAGCAGCAGAGCTCTGAAGGGGAAAAAAAAAAAACACTGCTGAGCCACAGAGATGAGACTAAAACATGATATTAATGCTGCTGTGTCACCAGACAGCACTCCTGATCCTGTCTGAACAAGTCTGAGCATGGGTTTTTATTGCTAAAAAAACAGTCGACAAAAAAACATGCAGCAATATTTCTTCGGGACAATACGAGCTAGACAATAAGACTCGTCTGCAAGATGTCATTGAGTCCACAGGGGTCTGAGAGCAGCTGATTGGATGAGTCCTTAATGAACTGTAGTTGTCTTCGAGGGTAAATATGGTAGTCGGCAGGTACAGAAAGACCGAAAACTCTTCTCTTACCTCTTTCTTGGGAACGCTGACATAGCCCAGATGGGCTCGTGGCGCTTTGTGTTGCCATGACAATATCCATCGGGGACTTAAACCTTGCCCCAGCATCAACTGTAGCTGAGAGTACGACTTCTCCGAGTAATTCACCAGCACCACGAACAGAGACACGGCCAACACCAGGCTGCTCGCTATCACCCACTTCTTCTGCAGAGGAGAACAGGATTAGGGTTAGAGACATAAAAACACAATTAATAGCACAGAAATCGGCTGGATGGAGTTTTTGCGCCTAAGATCTAAATATATGTTTCTTAGATCCTTGAGGAACTCTTAAGGACTCTGCTGTGGTATGAGAAGAATAATCCACTTCAGGTCGCATCCCACCACCTTTCTTACATCAGCTAACATGTTAACTAGTTAGGACAAGTAAATTAGCAAATTAGGAAAGCCAAAATATTTCATTGGTCTTGACCAGTTATTTTTCAGTTTGTATCACATCCCAGTGCATTCTGGGTAACTTCTGCCCCTGATATGTTCCAAAAGAATAATGAGGCGAATGCAGTCAGCTGTATCTGATTGGCCGGTGCACCTTTAGGCACCTTTCTCGCTTCAGAATGCACATCAGGTTTGCATTTTCAGGGTTGAAATCGCTCAGAGCTTGACTGAGGTTGTCTACGCGTCTCAGATCTCGCACATCAAACGTCTCGCTTCTCAGGGACACATCAAACGGCGAGCCAACGTGCAAATATTCGGCCATTTAGGGCTCACCAGCAAATATTTTGCACCGTGTTACATCACCGTCTCATTCTGAGTCACTTCTGAAGGAAAACTTCAGGCATGTTTTGTGTTGCCGAGATGAATGATGGCACTTATGTGAATAGAGGTCCAGAAATGTAATAAATGTGACAAAAAATTTATGACATCACCATATTCATTTACTGATACACTACACGGACAAAGGTTTGTGGGCACTTGACCATAAGACTGGTATCTTTTTGAACACCCCATTCAAATATTTAGTCTCCATTTGCTGTTATAATAAGCTCCACTCTTCTGGTGAAGATGTTCCACCAGTTTTTTGTGGAGATTTGTGGAGCTTCATTTAGCTACAAGGGTATTAGTAAAGTCAGGTACTGATGTAGGTGAGCTGAGGAGGCTGTCCATATTCAGCGTTTATATTCACCCCAAAGGTGTTTAATAGGGTTTATAGCTCTATAGCAGGAGATGTTCCACACACTTCTAACCCATGGAAATCATTCTAAATACAGATGAATCCGCTATGTAAAGTAACTTCAGCAGCGATATATTAAATATGGTACACAATTCGAGACGATACCCTCAGCTGTAGCATGGCAGCTAGAAGGCAGAACTACTTAATGCATTTAATTTCATTTGGGACTTCGTTAACTTCTCATCATATTTTTCCAAACGTGATGTTTTTATAGATAAAGCCGTAGCCGATGCCTTGTAAATGCTCAAAGAGTCATTAGAGAACAAGGCTGCTAGATTTAGGGGGAAAAAAAAAACATCTATCTGCCTTGTGCTGTCAATCTGACCTTTTCTCCTGGCACGGAGAGCGAGAGGAAGGAGAAGAGAAGGAGAAAAAAAAAAAATACTCCGGCTTCGATTTCAATCTGAAGCTACAGATCACAGCGAAATGGCGTGTCAAATCTGGGCGAGTGCGAGTCAATGAGCTTTCACAGACAGGCGACATATCATCCTGCTATCAGTCAGGATAATCGCTGCTGAGGCCCTATGTTCTGCACAATTTCACCCATTACCGCCTATTCAGTGAGAGAGGGATTAGAGAGAATGAAAAAAAAGGAGGACAATGGCGCCATGGAACTTCTACATGCACAAATTTCTAGAAATCTATAAACAGATAAATTCTATACAAAAGCTTTTGATATAATACTGGGAATGCTGACAATGTGAACGATGACCAGCTAGAACACAAATTCCTACAAGTATTAACTCCGCCCCTTATTACTTTATACAAAAGTTTAATCATCAGTGTGCCTCGTTTTGGTCATTAGAGGTCGCTATTGTTCCCCGATGTTGTCTTGCCTTGTGGATGTGTAAATTCCAGGAGTTACCCTTTGGAAGGGATATTTTTCATTGGCGCTGTTTAAGTCCGTCTTTGCACTTGGATCCATTCCCTCTCCCATGGTTCGATGTCCTGAGGAATGCATTTCTCTTCGGTGTTACCCGCGTACCATGATAGCTAGTTCAATCACTCCAGTCCAACTCTCTTATAAAAAAAAAATATGAACTGGGGATGACAGATTTTCAATTAGACTTTTAAGCACAAACTCCGCCATCAGCCCTATTATCACGTCCATGATTCTGAAGCTAGTGGCCAGAAAGCTGCACAAAAACGTATCATGAACGCTGCGTCCGAGGATAAAATTGGGATCTGAAGGAGTAACATTTCACTTGAAGCGCTTTTGTGCTTTTTACATTTTTCTTATTTCTGACTTTGGATTTGGATTTTCTCAATCCCCCCCTTAAAGAATCGTCCTTAAAAAGGGTGGAATCTCGAAGGCCTTGAGATTCGGAACGGCTTTAAAAACCTGACTTTTGCGTCGCATTCACGTAACGATTCCCAAAGTTCATTCCGAAGCCGCTTGCACGGCTGTAAGATAGCGGATGTCTTGTGAGGAAAGTGTTAGGCGAGAGCTCTCCGGCGTGAAAATGACATTAGCGATGCAAAAAAAACCAAAAAAAAACATCACACTCTCGCTCGAACGAGCCGTTAAAAATCCAATTCGGGATATTCACAGAGTCGGTGGAATGTTTACTGTGCACTCCTCCTCCTCGTGTTCACCTCACGCGTCGCAGCGGCTCATCCTTTCTGGCAGGACGTGCCTGTTAGCTTTGCGGACGGGAGACAAGATGGAGGAATAATGTAAAAAGCTCAAGAAGTAATAACATGTCAGCAACGTCTGAACTGAAAAGCACTGGCTGTCAGCTTGGAATGCAAGAAAAACTGTGAAAAGGACATCTGAGGCTGCACAGTTCTCCGAGTCATTTTTGTACTGATATGAAGACAAAAATATCAAAGCAGCTAATATCAGCTAGCTAGCTAGTCTCTGTATATTATTAAAATTGTTACTAATAAAAGGATGAAAGCATAGCTTTTGTTTCACCTGTCGGTCAAAGTGCAACATCACCTCTTTTAGTGATGTTAGATTGCAACACTGAAATATTCGCCGCAACAATTCGAGATTTTCTGGTGCCATTTTGTCCTCCATGTTTGTTTTTCTCACACAAAAAAAGGCCACACTCTTCCCTCTTCTTTCTTGAAGCCTCTATACAGAACAGGAACCTGAGCTCTTGTAAATAATTCCTCTCATAACGTGTTCGCAGAGTGTTTGGCTAATAAATGTGAGGGTCTGGATCCGCCTGGGGCGTTAGAATATGCTCAGAGTACCTGAACATGAGCTACGATTAAGAACCTTTTATCCGGGGTGATTTTTGGTCATTGTTTCATCATGTCAAACATTTATACTTTTTCTGACATGCTCGTAACTGGATTTGAATAAAAATGCCAAATGGGATGACATTTAAGGCTAACGTTCTGCATTACGCCTCACTCTACGCAATATGGGGGAAAAAATCCTGGCTGCTGTTCCAAACATGACCAGCAGATGGCTCCTACTCCTACTTCTGCTCTCCATCTCATAGTAAAAAGTTCTGAGTCTCTACTGGTCATGATTTTTTTTAAATCAGCTCCTTGAAAGCACAATGAAGTTGTTCTTTATTCTTCTCAGAATAGATTTTAAAGATTGTGAACATCTCACAGCAAATGCCTGGTTAAGAGAGAAAGAAAATGCTATGTCTGTTTGAATATCTAGAGTGTATTTCTGGCTTTATGTCTCAGCCATCACCTGGACCAGCGCCTGGCTTGGCACTGCTTGAGCTTTCTGGTGGTTTGTTTTGGCTCTGAAACCAGCCATCTGTCAGAAAATGTTTGCATAACCCACGCTTTTTTACTACTTTTTCTGTTATGTCATGGTCTTTTATGGTGCTTTATGCTAAGTAATCTAGTAATCATGAACAAAGCAAAAATCATGGATTATGGATTTGGAAAGAAAAAAAAAAACCCTGAATACTGATTACAGTGGCCAAAGACATACATTTTAGTGCCTGGTAGCTAATGTGCATTCGTCCTCTGCTGATTGCTGGTTTGCTCGATAAGTCTGGACTGAAATAAGCACTGGAGCTGACAGCGTCCACATCCAACACTGGTGTTTATTCAGGAAAACCGGCTTTCCATCTGATCTAATAATAACTCAGGAGCGAACACGATGACTTCATAGCCATCGTGTTCGCTCCTGAGTTATTATTTCTCATTAGCCTTTCTCATTATTTTTGCTTGAATATTCAGAAAAAAAAATTATTGGATTGGGGATTAAAGGGTAAGAATCCACACGCAACAGTTCGTAAAACTAAAGAAATATTTACATCTCTAAGCAAAGAGCATCATGAAGGCCAAGGACAGATCCACAGTTCTGATTGGAGAGCCTGACTTAGCAGCAACTTCAATTTTATTAGATCTTTATACAAATAAGCAGTTGAGGTTTAAGGGCCTTGCTCAGGGGCCCATCAGTGGTAGCTTGGCAGTGAAGACACAACCTCACTGAGCTACCAAGGAATGTCCCACTCCTTCCTCCCATTGGTCTGCACCAAAACTCCAACATGGATGCCCAAAGTCATCATACAAAGTGCTACATTTAGCAGAATTCCATTCGCTGCTGCTCAGTAGTGAAGCATGGTGGTGGCGACACCGCCATCGAGGCTCCTCCACTGAACGTTATATAAATGTCTCGCTACACAAAATCCTTTCTTTACTGAAACAGCGTTTAGGTGCAAGTCGAACGATCTCCTGAGCCTGCATCCTCGCCGCTTGTGTCATGGATCAGTTAATCCTGATTAAATCCCCACTTTAAAACAAAGTCCTACACGACGTCTGGTATCAGAGGATTAATTCGTCACATTAAGGAAATATTCTCTCCACTGGACGACTGCTCTGTTTCGAAGATCTTCTCCTCCGAGAGTCACAGCAGTGTAAATTTTCTGTTGTTGCGAAGAAGAGAAATACTCGCCCGCATTAATCTGGTTAAATTTAGCCCGAGACACCTGCATGGAGACAGGGACAGACGCCAGCACCAGCACGTATAATATACAATGTTCTTTATCATCCTGTCCTAATGATCTAACCAAGCTTACCTTCACCAGATTCTTCACCAAAGCATTCAAAAAGGTTACCATGTTATCTGCATCACAACCCCTTTGTGTTTTAGTCATTACACCTTTTTAAATATGGAAGTCCTCAAGCAAATACAGTAAAGGTTACTTTTTAGATATATTCCTAAAAGGTTCCTCCTGTGGAAATAGCTCAAGTTCCTGAAAAGGTTTTTTAGTTTTGTTGGTTGTGCCAGAAGAAATGATTCGAAAGCTAGAGAATTCCTGAAGAAAGCTCCGGAGTTCCAGTGCACCAGCATACCATACAGTATTACACGTCAGAGACTGAAACAATTGCATCCAGTATGCCACCTTTAGTAAAGCGAAAACGTTTCTCCAGGGTTCTTCCCCCAAATGTTGGCAAAACAAATGTTGGAAATGTTTCTGAGTTCATAAAAAGCTTCCTCCAGTGGAACAAATGTAAAATTATCCAATTCCTGAACATGTTCTTTGAAAGGTTCCTCTGGTGGGAATAAGCTTTGGAATGTACCTGATATACCTGAAATGAACAAAATTCTGAAGGTTTCCTGTACAGCATTATTAGAGGTTTAATACGTTGCCATAATAGTGAGTATAAGTGTGTAATATGAGTATGGGGTGTAACCATGGCGAACAGTAGGAATGGAACTCTTAGAAAGGCATGGCGAAGCTATTAGGTTCATTTTTTACCCAGGAACCTTTTCAGGAACTTGCGTATTTGTCTAAGCCGCCATGTTCCCTATAAAAATAAAAAAAATGTTCCTTGGGTTCCCGGAAAGTTTCCTCAGCTCTGATTATCCAGCACAGCCACCTTTTTGAGGAACCCTTCTACTGATTTGAGCGGTTGACAAGTCAATTTTTGAGTTGCTTCCTGTAAGTGTTTTCAAGGTCTCAAGGAAAATGAGATAAATCTGTCACGATGTCACAGCGAACGTGGTGCATGTTATACGTTTCCGTGGGGCGCGTTTGCATCGTGTTACAATTCGAAAATAAGAATGAAAAAGTATACTGGTTGCCATGGTTACAATTATTATTACAATTTTACAGTGACTCCCAGCAGGTCTTGGGTAATATTTCATTTCAACTGGTTCCAATAATAATAATAATAATAATAATAATAATAATAATAATAATAATATCAAGAAGAAGAATAAGAAGAAAAGTGATGAGGATCTATAACGCTACTACTGCGCATGCGGAAACCAGTGTTGAGCAGATCTTGAGTTGAAAAGCGGGTCATGGGTTTGTTTATTTCCACTGAAGTCTGTTAGAGATGATGATGATGATGGTGATGATGATGGTGATGAATGATGGGCTTTTCCTTTTTCGCTCCAAGCTAACGTCCAGTAGAGGACACACACACACACACACACACACAGAGGCGCAGTGTCCATTTTTAC
>JAAIIK010000082.1:2575504-2603954 GCA_014706435.1 Silurus glanis
ACACACACACACACACACACACACTGTTTCAAAACCGAAGCAGTCTGCTCCAGCTGATAAGACTCATCCCACTGTCTCACACACCACCGTTTACTGATATATATATATATTTATTTATGTAAAAACTATAAATGTACACGGTTTGTGCCAAAAGTATTCGGACACCCGCCTTTTCCACCCATCTGCGGTTCTTCACTGAACCATTACCACAAAGTCAATGTATAGGACGTCTCTGGATGCAATATCATCATCATCAGTATGCAGTAAAGCTCCTGCTATAGAGCTATTGAACACCTTTGGGCCGAATGTGAACACTGACTGCACTCCAGGCCTCTTCAGCTTCTCACCTACATCAGCTGACTGAATGTGGCTGAATGAAACCTAATTTTGTCCATATAATGTATTATCGAGACTGTCTTGTTATAAGGGCCACCAGTTCTATAAATAGCGTGTCGGAAGCATGCGGTATGATTTGCTAGCAGAAGGGGGAAAAAGTGCCCATGCTGAGTAAGAGCATTAATGATGATCTGCGGTGCTGAGCTAGCAGCACTTTGGCGAAATGCCCAGGTCTGAACGGAGATATACTTCCATGATGGTATAACAAGACTATAATAACTTGGATATTCCTCAAAAAAAGATCTGTAATTGGATGATCAGTAAAGAAGCTCAACGGGAGACCAGTCCAAGACACGAGAGATGCTGAAGCTCAAATAAATTGTATAAATTATTGCAATTACTTTTGGGTTTTTTTTTTTGTTGTTGTTGTTTGGTTTATTTTTAATTAAAAAAACAATCCTTTTCATTATTTTTCTGTAAACAACTGGGTGAATTTGGGAAAAAATTATTCAGAGCAGGAAACACCACACCATTCCAATAGTTCTTTAACCTCAGCCACATTGGCTACTAATTTTTTGCTTGCCATATTCTTATGTGGAAGGCCATCAGGGCCAGCAACGCCTCCTCTGCTGGACGAATCATTGACCTACGTTTTAATGTATTTTTGTTCATGAATATGTATTAAATTATTCCCATCAGTCTCTTCTTTTTATTACATAGAATTTCTCGAAGCACAACCGAGTTTCATTTTAGGTTCGGGTTTCTATCCAATCAGATTTCAAGTTTGCGACGCCGAGGCCCTCTAGCAGGCGCACAGTGACATTTACAAGACATACTTTTCTAGAAAATGTGGACATTGGGCGGAAAATTTTACCCAAACAGTTAAAAACAGAGTTTTTATCATGAACCATTTACAATTGTTTTTTTTTTAGTAATGGAAAACAAAATTATTCCAGAGATTTATTCCACCTACTGCCCTGTAAATCCCTTGGCCTCGCTGCACCTGGCACACCGGCAGTGTTTTTTTCTCTAAGCCCTGTAGTGCACTGAACCTGAACCGCAGCTACATGCTGCACATTTTGAAAGCACTGAAAACACAGATGGAAATCCGTTGACTATTTCATGGTAGAAAGCGGACGGCAAGAATTGCGGCACGGGAAAATTAGCTTAACTCACAAATCTTCTCAAGCAGCAGTTGTTAAAACATTTACTTCAATCCTAAAATTCCCAGGTGTTATTGTTGGCAAAAATTGGTGTTATGCAGAATTGTTCCTCACAGCTAATGTTTTCGTGGTTCAGTGTTCGAGTCGGCGCTTCGTTGAAGGTTTCCACTTTCTTTTTTGGTGGAAATTTTCCAGTGGCTTCCCAAATAAATATACTGTAGCCTGGTTCCAGATGTTAACTATATACACTCCCCCCCCCAAGGTGTTCAATAGGGTTGGAGCAGATCAGAAGATCTTCCACTCCAACGCATGGAAAGCATGTCTTCCTCAAGCTGGCCTTTTCCATGATGGAACAGGTTTGGGTCTCCTAGTTCAAGTGAAGGGAAAACTTCATGCAGCATCCTAAGATGTTCTATACAATTGTGTGCCTTCAACTTTGAGGTAACATTTGGAAAACAATCACATATGGGTGGAAAAGTCAGGTGTTCCAATACTTCTGTCCATATAGTCTACATGTCTGTGGTCGAGCAATAGCACTGATTCACGTCCTACAAACGGGAAGTCATTAGAAAAGGGGGCGGGGCTTAAAAGGATGTCATTTTGTGAGATATATTATATACACTAATTATCAGGATGTTGTAGTGATACTAAAACCAGCATCAGAACATCACAAGGAAATTTTCACCACATCCGATGACAGATTTTCTTTATCAACAACTTTCCACCAATCAAAATCCAGAATTCAATTGTGTACACCAGTCTGTATATTGTTTGATTTATACATGACTGTATTTACTGATAAACACAATGTATTTGTTGTCCATCTTAGTGTTATTCTTTCTTATTTTTTAAGATAAAACAAGAACACGAGCCTCATTCCCGGTGTATGAAGAACCAGGCCGTTACCGCCATCTAGTGTCGAGTGAGCAAACCTGCAGCGTAAAAAACATCTGAAAGTGTATTATTTCCAACTGCCCAATCAGAATCAAGTGTTCTGTGTGGTATACAGGAATTTATTCGAACGGTATACAGGAATAAAACATATTACAAACAAAACAGTGTGCGTGTGTGTGTGTGTGTGTGTGTGTGTGTGTGTTCAGAATGTCAGGAGCCAGATGTGTTCAGGCGCTGGGAGCGTACTGCATCACAAGTCTGTCGAAATCGTTCTCCTGGGGGTGAGAAGCAGAACCAGGGGTCACCAAAGCTTTTCTTTACGCTGCGTTAGTAACAGGTCATGGCACAAGAGGCTTTTGTTCTTTCTTTAATTATATCAGAGGAAGTTGGAACGGACTTACCTTTGCGACATAATCCTTCACGAACGGATGCGACTTGTGGGCGTCTTTCAGCTGAGACAGGTAGCGATTCGTGACCTGTATGGACACGAGGGAAAGGGTGGAAATCACAACTTCTGTCTGTGTCATGTATTCATTCTTCATATGCCCTGTAAGGCCAAAAGTTTCAGGACACCTGACTATCCCACCCATATGCGGTTCTTCCCCAAACCGTTACTACCAACACGATTGTATTAGACGTCTTTGGATTCTGTGGCTTCTAAACCAGCTCCATGAAGATCTGCTTTATATGAATTGGAAGTGTGTGGAAGATCTTGAGTGGCCTCCTAGAGAGCTACTGAACAACTCACCTCACCTCCGTTAGCACCCGAGTTTACGAACAGCCCTTTGGCTGAAGTAAATCTCACACAAAATCCAGTGGAACATCTGTGTGTGAGTGGAGCTTATTGTAACAGGAAAAAAGGGACTCAATGGAAAAAAGCGCACATGGTCAGGTGTCCATAAACTTTTAGCCATCATCAGATGACAGGAAAATGGAAGGAAAAGTGAAAAAAATAAGGACTCGCCTCGGGAGGTTTCCCCAGGTGCTGCGTTAAGACGATCAGGTTGATGAGTGTTTCTGGGTGGCTGCTGTCCTACAGGTGGTGGAGATAGTAGGGTGGGGTTAGAAATATCAATTCAATTTATAAAATGACAGAAAATCAATGTCTCAGATCGGGAAACGTTCCTCCGTCCTACAGCAGGGTTTCTACACATTTTCCAGACTCAAATCTACAGACTTCCCTAAAGGTTTTAAAGACCATATTGAGCATGTGAAATAATGATACACCATAACTACAGCATGCGTTACGTTACAATCTCTGATGTATGTCGGAATCAAAAGCTCTCATTTTTTCTGTGCTTAGTAGCACGGTAGGGGGCGCTGTACTGCCATGGAAACGGCTGCCACACAACTTAACGACCAATCACGGCTGTGCAGATCCAGTCTGTGTAGGAGAGTCTGCTCGTGAGCGTTTTCAGACGTTTAGGTGCGGATGAGCGACTTCTGGGAAACGACTGACAACGAAAGTGTGGACGCAGAAATGGAGGTACGAACCTTATCCAGGGCGTCCTGCAGGACCGACTCGGCCTCGTCCCATTTGCACTGGGCCATGTGACATGCGGCCTGGCCGTTCAGCAGGATCAGAGTGGGCGAGTATTTATCGGACATCTCCTGGAAGATATAAAAGGCGTCCTGCAGCTTCTCGCCTCCCTGTGGAAACATTTCACACAGCTCTCAGGGGGGTTTTAAACTGAGATTGCGGTGATTTTTCCGTTACAGTGACTGTATATCGTGTAGGGAAAGAGCCCCCTGTGCCAGAGGGAAACATTTCACTATTATTATCATCACTTATATAATAATACAAATAAATACACATATTGTGATGCATCAGGAAAACGTGCAGTGACATCGTTTATACTCACGACCGCGAGGTTGACCCAGGCCGTGGCCAGCTGAGTCAGCGTGGCGTCTTCGTCCTGTTCCTGCATCTTCTTCAGCTCCTTCCTGCACACATGCGCACGAAAGTGTGTCAGAACCTCACAGCAAGCTGGAAAACATTATACGTTACACTGTATCAGTAACAAGAAGCCCTCTACCTCGCCACGTCCACTCTGTCCAGCTTCAGAAGGATCTGAACACTCATCGCCATGCTGCCACACACACACACACACAGACACACAGATCAGACTTGTACGTCTTTCACAGAACGTTCCGAGTATGTAACAGGAGTGTAAAAGCATTTTTGGAACACCAACCACTCGATGCTGTCGCCCTGGTGCAGCGTGCGCAACGCCGCGTCCGTGTTCCCCTCGTGCAGGTAGATGGCCGCAGCCATCAGAAGGAAGGTGGTGTTGGACACGTCCACGCTCTTACTCATTTTTCCATCCAGATCGGTCACGATAGCATCCCTGGCAATTTCATGTTGGGATTAGCGTCATAAATCTTTCCTTTGTATTCTACATGGTTTTTCCTAGAGGTCGACCGATTCATCGGTTTTGCGATTAAACGGCACTGATAGTTGACTGCCAAAACCATCAGCAACAATACAAACCGCTAGTTTTTCACGGATTGCATTATACAGTACGAGGGCGGCCTCTAGAGGCGAATCATTAATGCCACGTGCTGTTTATTGATATACATTACAGCACAGTGAAATTCTTTTCTTCGCATATCCCAGCATGTTTAGAAACTGGGGTCAGAGCCCAAGGTCAGCCATGATACTTTTGATTTTATTTTATTTTTTTTACAGTAAGATGGACTCATGGTAAAAACACGTGGTTACGCACCTTTTGGCTTCGCTGGACATGTACTCCGCAAACATCCGCACGGCCTTCAGCTCCTCAGAGGAACTCGACTTGATTTCCTCCAGCACCACTCCATACTTCCTCTGTGGAGGGAAAAGAAAGTCAGTGCACTGAGAATTCAGACATACACAGGATTCTCATGCTGCTGCCTCAAAGTCACGTCCACAACTATTAAAACAGCATTATTACTTTCATAATGACATTTTTCTTGCATATGGTTGTTAAGTGAATCTAACAAATAATTAGGCAATGTTAATATCTAGAGGTCAACGTGTGCAAAAACAAACAGCATGTGGTGTCAGTAATTTGCCTCTAGAGGCCGCTCTCGTAATGACAGCTGACCAGAAGCCGGAAAAACTATCGGTATGGATTTTTGCAGATAGTTCCAGCAATCAACTATCCAGTGCCTCGAACTCTATTTATAACTAAGAGAAAAGTAAAGCAACTTTTATAGAAATGAAATAACGAAATGCCTAAATAATTTGAGTCTGGTGCAAGAAGATGTGATGGGAAATGCTGTCCATCTTGTTGTACTGAATGATATCAATGTCTAATGAGTGTATCGTTGATCGTCACTGCAATGTTAAACCATTTTTAGAAACACTAGTACACGCTTGTACCTGTGCGATGTATGCTCTGTATAGGAGAATATCCTTCTCCAGCTCTTTCTCCGGTCCAGAGGTCTGTAAAATAAAGAAGTAATATCACTCAGACATAAAAAAAAAAAAAGAAAGAAAGAAATACAGAATGAAGTCATTTTGTACTAAATAGATTTATTCATATTTATTTGCTAAATTCTGTATCATAACAAACTTCTTTCACTGATATAAAATCATGTATTGTGTTTTTTTCCTACTCTAATAATTAAGAGTTAATTGATTGTCAGGAAGTCTCGCGAGAACATCGCGATATTTGGACACTGAGGCTTGTTATGTCTAATGCTCTGCGATATGATGTCACAACTTTCCTAAATAAACTCCTAACACCGGTTTCAGGACATTATAATCATTTTGTTATTAAATAATAACTATTTAATTTGTGAAAAGACAGCTAGCCGAGTCCTAACCCAGCTGCTATGTAAAGCTAATAAACAGCACAAATTAGTGCTTCTTTTAATTTTTATTTTATTTATCCAAACCACAACGCGGTAATACCTTCACTTTTTGTGCCTCATTGATGCAGTGTTGATAACTTCCGATATAAAAGGCGTTTTTAACATCGAACAGCTCGTCCACTTCTCCCTGCTGCGACGCCATCTTGCTTTACCGGCTATGACTTGACTTCGCTTCTATTCCTATCCGCATTCGACAAAGCCCCGCCTTCTTTTCACTGATTGGCTCGTCTTTCACACCCGACCGCGGTTCTGTAGCAATAGAACCAATCACGGTGCAGAAACTAGAGACTGTTAACCAATCCTGTAATAGAAGGCGGGATTTTTCCTGAATGAGGGTGTCCAACGTAAAAAATGTCTACGTCACACAGCCACGTCGTCTAACGTCCGTCGCTTCCGCGTTTACAAGACCGCGTTTATCCTCTAACGGATAAACAGCGCAATAACAGCGGATAAAGAAATATATCTTTTTTTTTCTTTCTAATAATCCTTACATTATTAAAAAAAAAAAAAAAGTTAAATAACTCTAATATGTGCAAAACCTAAGTAAATAAATAAGATTTAAGGAGTTGTAACAAGTTATTAAGTGCATGTTAAATAATAAGTGTTATATTAATGACGTAATCACGGAAATTATCATTATATAAAATTTAGCCATCATTTTTATTAATTTAAATGACTATAGACATTTATATCGTTTTTATATAGATTTTAGACAGTTATTAAACTTAAATGAAATACTTTGTGGAAGTTTTTGTTACGTGAGCGCTGTATGATGTAAATGTGGCCTGCAGGGGGCGCCATTACCGAATTAATGCTCGACACTGTCTTACTGTGCGTTACCACAAAAATTAACAGCGGGAGTTATGACGTCATAGACTTGGCCTTATTTGGTCAAATAATTTTGAACAAAAAAAAAAACAAAACAGAGATGCTCCGTGAATGTGAATATACTCACTCGAGTGTTGGGGGAACTGATTTATTGTGAAACGAATGAAGATAGTGAGATATAATCAGCCATTTCTGCTCTGCGCTTACCGCCAAAAATAACACCAGGGCCTATAAATGACACGTAACAAGATTTTCTATTTATAGGGAATGAGGCATAGCGGTGTGAAATCCGCGGCGGGTTTTGTCCCCCCCGGTTCGCTGACGTTCTCAGTGAGTTACGCTGCAGTCTGGACTAATAATGGCAGGCCCGGGCTGTGTTCAAACACGCTCCCCACTTATTTTCCTCAAAATAGGATTTATCCGTCCGTATTAACGAGTTGCAGATCAACACAAACAAACTACAGTAAAAAAACACAGTAGCACTAACGTCATATAACCACGTCCATGTTCCTGCCAATTTTTCAATTTTTACACCATTAAGCTTACGTCCTCACAAATGACTTCGCCAAGACGTCGCGTGTTTACAAAGCTTTAACTCTATCGTTCTGGCGCTAGCGTAAGTCACATCCTCGCTAACTGTATCTGCAATTAGCACGTGAAGCACTGTAAATATCCGGGTGGAGCTTTTTGGACGTTAACGGTAATCGGGCTCGATTGGTTAAAAGAAATCGTGATAATGATTGGGACACGTTTAATGTAGCTGCGTTCACATTTATTCGTCGCTCTCATTGTTTTCTTCGAATTGAAAAAAAAAAAAAACGCTGCACTGTTTCTGTCGCGCGTTCATCTTCTTTGTTTCGGGGTCACATGACTACGGGAAATTTAAAAAAATACACTTTTTTTTCCCTTTATTTACTAAGTCCCTGACGGCTGAAACGTAGGGGGGAATAATGACGTAAGAATTCATATTTAAATGAGCTGTTACGTCACAAATAAACCACGCCCCCTCTAAGACGGATCCCTGTATACGGGTGTATATTTAATTATTTAAAAGCCTGAGTTCTGGATGCAGGACCTGGTACAAGGGTTCGAATATGAATCGGGGGTCCGGAAGATGGAGGAAATGACGTTGGTTTTTCTAGAAAGAGCCCACAGATGAAGATGAGGAGGAGGAGGAGGGAGGAAGAGGAGGAGGAGGAAGAGGGAGATCCAGCCCGGCTATTTAAAGGAGCAACAGGGAGGAAAAACCCATAAGAGCACAGTGTCAGCCCCGGAGAGAACCCTGTGGGGTTTATGGGTATTTATAGGAACTGATTCGGACAGGACGGGATTTTGATCAGCCAGTGTTTTAGAGGACACACACACACACACACACACACACACACACGCACACACACACACACACGCGCGCGCACAGATAAAACCATGGGGAAGGATTATTATAAAATCCTGGGCATTTCGAAAGGAGCTGCTGAGGAGGATATTAAGAAAGCATACAGAAAACAGGCTCTGAAATGGCATCCGGATAAGAACAAGGCTCCCAACGCGGCGGAGAAATTCAAGGAGGTGGCCGAAGCCTATGAGGTCCTGAGCGACCCGAAAAAACGCGACATATACGACCAGTATGGAGAAGAAGGTAACGGATTCCTGTTTATTATAGGGATTATTATAGGGATTATTATAGGGATTATTATAGGGTGTTGATATATCAAATAAAATGGCGCTGTCGGGGATAATAACCATATTGGGGCAAAAAATATATTGTGTTTCCATGACAACGTGGCTGTTGCGGTGAGGCTGGTACAACGGCTGGCGCGATATATCGGTACCTCCGTGCTGTACCGCGATACGACAATTCGGTAACACCATGAGCGATTGGATCAATTACTCAAACATCAAAAAATAAGGAAATAACTTGAAAACAGTATTTTTTTTATAATATTTTTTTCATAATGAACATCCCGTTTTACATTTGCTGTTATGATACTAATGTAGGTGAGGAGGTTTTGGGTGCAGTGAGCTTGAAAAATCCATTCGCTCAAGACCTTCCACACACTTTCCAACCCATGGAAAGCAGATCTTCATGAAGCTGGCTTTGTGCACTTTGGGCATTCTATCACGTCCCAGGATGTCCTGAGTGCCTCCAGCTGTGTGCTGAAAGTTTGGGGAAGAAGTACATATGCTTGGAAACGTCAGGCGCCCCAGTATCTATGTTCATATAGTGTGTATTTATGAAGGTTTTTCAGATTTTTTTTTATCATTTAATGCACATGTTTATAAATACTAATCAGCAGCACCTATGCCTAAGCCACTCCCACAAATCCCCTTATAAGGCTAAGAGAGAGCTGAACCCGACATGGCGAGTAAACAGTGAAAGAGGACGCGATGAGCATTAGTGACAGTGCGACTTTACAGCATTGATACGAGTGATTCCTCAGACCAATCATATTGTGCTTGTGGTTTGGTTCGGTTGGTTCCCATGTGCTGCTCGGCTCAGATCAGATCCTGCATCGAGCACGGCCGCAAATGAAATGTTCTAGAGATTTTACGATGAAGAATAAAGCTTGGAAAGGAAAACCAGAGGTTGTCAGAGTGCAGCTCGGTACCGCTCGCATGTACCGTATATCAGTTTTCGCTTTGTTAGGAATTTCCATTTTAGAGGGCACCATTACTTTTGCACATCATTGACCAGCTAGTCTCATTTGTCTGCATTTGGATTTGATTGTTTGCTTTTTCTTATATATGTCAGTTTGATTGATTGATTGATTGATTGATTGATTATAATATGGGTGTGCTTCAGATTTTTAAACAGACGTTTCAAACTGGTTCAATCTGGAATATTATTTTCACGGTGTTCAGGTTTAAAAGGTGGAGGCGGAGGTGGAGGAGGAGGAGGAGCGACCGATGGCCAGGGCAGCACCTTCACGTACACGTTCCACGGCGACCCGCATGCCACCTTCGCCACCTTCTTTGGTGGCACCAATCCCTTCGAGATGTTCTTTGGCCGCAAGGTGAGGACACGAGTGAGGGGAAGAGTCGTTACTGCATGGTATTATATTCGTATCAGAAGTGTAATTCGCATCGCTCCGATTTCAGGTGAACGGGAGAGACGATGAGGACATGGAGGTGGACACCGGGGACCCTTTCGGCTCCTTCACCAGTTTTAACCTGAACGGGTTTCCTCGTGACCGACAGCCTCGGCGCAAGCAGGACCCGGCCATCCACCACGAACTGCGCGTCTCTCTCGAGGAGGTCTTTCACGGCTGCACCAAGCGCATGAAGATCTCGCGACGTCGCCTGAACGCCGACGGCCGCACCACACGCACCGAGGACAAGATCCTGTCCATCGAGATCAAGCGCGGCTGGAAAGAGGGCACCAAGATCACGTTTCCCCGCGAGGGCGACGAGTCTCCCGGCTGCATCCCTGCCGACATCGTCTTCGTCATCAAGGACAAGCCGCATCCACACTTCAGGAGGGAAGGGTCCGACATCGTCTACCCCGTCCGCATCAGCCTGCGCCAGGTGGGCATCCCGGCTCCAACCGCCACATCTGTCTCACACTGTTACACACTGTATACAGATGTTTCAGCTGCTGGATACAGGATGTCTGCAGATGTTCAGGGTGACCGTTATTGATGGTCATCTGACCAGATGGTACTAGATGTTGAGGGTCATGCTGACAGATGTTTCCGGATGTTAAGGGTCATGTTCATAAACGTTTATAGATTTATTGGGTTGTGCTGATAAACAGGATCATCTTCTTTACAGATGTTGAAAATCGATATTGGGGGTTGTTTTCAGTAGATGTTTACAGATGTTTACACATGTGGAGGATCATGGTATGGAAACGGATGTTTACACATGTGGAGAATCGTGTTAAAAGATGTTTACAGATGTTGAAGGACAGGTTAACAGACAGTTACAGATGTTGAGTTTGAGTTAGTGGATGTTTACAGATGTTCATCGTCATGTTATAGATGTTAACAGATGCTGAGTATCAGGTAAGTACATGTTTACAGATGTTCAGGGTCATTACAGATGTTACAGGTTTGATTGATTTGTGGATGTTGAGGGTCATACTCATAGATTCTTGTTTTTACAAATGTTTTAGGGTCGTAGATTTCTGAGGTTCATTTGAACAGATGTGGTGTACAGATGTTGTCATGTTAACCGACGCAGAGAGTCATATTTCTGTTTTCAGATGAGTGCTATCGACTGATGTGTACACATGTTCAAGATCCGGATGATCTCTTTTTACAGCTGTTTCCAAATCAGATATTCAGGACTATTTTTCCAGATGTGTTAATAGATGTTATTGGGTACAGTTTCTGTATGTTTGAAGACTAAAATATGTTTACAGAAGACAAGGATGGGAACAGATCTGCCTGAGATGTTAAGTTGTGTAGCCAGATGTTTACAGATCTTTGTTGAAACGTCCATACAGTGGAAATCAACACAAAACGAATCCCTACACAGTCAAGACAAAATGAATATGGTCCATTTAGATCTGCTTTCTATGGGTTGGAGTGAAAGATCTCCTGCTGTAGAGCTCCAACTCTATTGAACACCTTGCAACATACCTGATTTTACTGCGGCTGAATTAAATCGGCACAAAATCTAGTGGAACATCTTCCCAGAAGAGTGGATCTTGTTGTAAAAGCAAATGGGGACTCAAAAAAGAAGCACAAGCATCTTATGCTCAGGTTTCCACAAACATTTGTCCATCATGTATAGTAAAATAAGGAATAAACTACTTGGCGGTGTTTCCTTTCCCACTCTGTATATGATCAAACATTTCAGAACACCAGAGACGTCGTTTTTATTCGCTTGCAGTTACGCTGCTGATGTATGTATGTTATAAAGTGTCACAAATGTATTAGTGTAGTGTTTTGGACGCTCGGGTGCAGTCGGGGTGTTATTACGGCAGGAGGCATCTTGTCTACTTTCGGAGTGTTATGCAATGTGGAGTATGAGCCATGTGAAATGATCTCAGCTGTTCAGTGCCAAAAGACGAGCGCTCACCCACATAAGCATTCCGGACTCAAAAACGGCTCCTCGTACGCCACAGCAAAAAGACAGGAAGTCAAAGCCGGGCAGTCTTCTCATGAAAATGATTGTAGTGATATATACTGTGTGTATATATATATATATATATATGTAGATCAGAGGCCATCCAGCAGGCGCCAAAACTCTTCGGCATTTTCCCGTCCTTTGATTGGATAATCAGAGAGCGCGCCAGTCAGAGCTCGCAATCCGCATCTGTAGCAAACTGCGCAAACTCAAATATATCCGTGTGAATTTAATAGCTGTTTTTTCGTTTCCACAACACCTGAACGAGGAGATGAAATCGATTTCCATCGACGATGTATGCAAGCGGTGCTGGTGCGGCTCCAGTGAAAGGAGACGAGTTGAATTGTGTTTATTGGGTTTCTTGCTTTATTGATGACATTCATTCCAGCTGTATGAGATTCCTGTGTGTGATGCAGCGCTCTGTTCTACTGCTCTTCTTGTGTAATAATTGAAAATGGAATTGAAAATGGAATTGAAAATAATTTTTTTTTTACGTTTCCTGAGTATGTTTAATTATCCACACCTCTTTTTTTCCCCCCTTTTCCGATTCCAGTCGTTGTGCGGATGCTCGGTCACGGTGTCCACGATAGATGGGAAAACGTGCAACATGAAGATCACGGAGGTCATCAAACCGGGTATGAGGAAGACGGTAGCTGGACAGGGGCTTCCCTTTCCCAAGAACCCTGAGCAGAGAGGAGACCTCATCGTGGAGTTTGACGTGAACTTTCCCGACAGTCTGCCGTCCAACGCCAAGGACGTCCTGAAACGCCATTTACCCGCTTCGTGAAGGGAAAACCGCAGCAGGACTGTGCCACAACGATGCCACGTCATCGTCGTCGATCTCCCTCCATCCCCCAACCAGACCCCAGACAAATCCCCACTACGACCCAGAGTCAATGCACAATTCCAGTTTTTTTAATTCTTTGGGGGTTTTTTACCCCATATAAGGTCATAAACGTGCAAGTGCAATCTCCATGTCTGAAAGTAAACGTCAGATTGGACTCCGTTACTCTGTGTACCTTCTTTGAATGGGGAACGCCGGAGTGGCCGTGATAATCAATTATTATATTTAATAATTATTTTATTATATCTTTTTATTATTATTATATAATATACTGAAATATACAGCACAATATTATTATTATTATTATTATTATTATTATTATTATTATTACTGGCAGTTCCAGTGCAGCCTGATTGGAATTTTCCGGCTGCTTTCTAACATTAAATTTTGGGAAGAAAAAATATCTGCACGTATCCTTGCAAAGCTTACAGAGAAAAAAAACTTGTGCGTTTCTCTTCCTTATGCTTTATTTCAAACTCATAAATTTTTTTTTATGAATTTCCTGACTTGTATTCAGTTTGCTAAAGCCTTGAACCGAGATATTTATTTCAGAAATAAATTTCGAAACGGTGGAATGTACAGGTGCATTTTTGTCATTTAAATGTTCCATAAAAAAAGTGCAATATTTATTCTTACGCTTTTAGTTACGCAGACACACAAAAAAAACGCGTTTTGTACTAGTGTTTGTCTGTGTGCTTATACATATGATACCTAATGTCTACTTGAATAAAATTTTAATAACAAAATATTTAACTGAGACCATTTTAAGAATAAAAGGAGAATCTATATTGGGAGATTGGTAATGTTGTTACTTCAGACTTCCATCCAGGTCCTGCAGTGAAATGTGCAGCTGTCAAGTGTATGCTGCTATAATACATGTCCCCGCTAGGGGGCACGTGTTCACCAGGTATATTTCCCTTCAGCATGGAGCAGGTGTGTTCCGACCCGGAAATAACACAATTGTTTCTTTTGTTTTTATTTTGATTAATACAACTAATAGTATTTATTCTCAATTATAAATGATCATATAACAATATTAAAATATTATTACTATATAATAATGTTTTTTAATTATTTTATTCAATCATCAATCATTTATAATTAGTATTTATTTACTATTTTTATCTATATAGTCATATCATATATTTATATTAAATGTTAGTTATAATATTTATATCTATATATAATAAACGTATATTAAATTTTTTAGTTGCTCTACGTCAGCGTTTGTGGCGCGCGCGCTCCACCTGACACAGGTGAAATGACTTTTCGGTTTGACGTAGGCGCGCCTCTCTGTGCGCATGCGCACCCGGGCGCCGTTGTTGGTGCACCGATTCACGGAGTTTAATAGGCGGAGGAAAAAAACCCCGAGGAAATCTGCTTTATGTTTGTTATCTGCTATATATTTTTTCAATATTATTTTCGGTTTTACGGTAAGATTCACGCGCATAGAGACGTTTTTGTTTGTTTTTTTTAAAAGAAATAAATATTAAAAAAACCCTAAATCAGTCTGAAAGCTCTACAGGTTTCTGTATTCGGGCGCGCGCTCTCAGTACCTGCCGCGCGGATCAGTTGTTTATTTATAGAGTTCGATATTTTTTTGTTTATTTGTTTATTTTATTTAAACACATTCCCTCCTCCCCTGCCGTGTCCCTCACCGCCGGTTCCCCGGTGAGGAAGGAGCCACGCGATGCCGCTGGGCCTGAGGAGGAAGAAGAAGTCGCGGGAGAACTCGAGCCTGGTGGAGAATGAGGAGGTCGGTGGTGGTGGTGGAGGAGGAGGAGGAGGAGGACACGCGGGGAAGAGCGCGGCGATGAACGGTGGTAGTGGAGGAGGAGGAGGAGGTGGTGGTGGTGTTGGTGGAGGAGTCAGTGGAGGTCTCGCACCACCGCCCGCAAACTTGCGCCCCAAACTCGTGTTCCACACGCAGCTCGCGCACGGCAGCCCCACCGGCCGCATCGAGGGCTTCGGTAACGTCAAGGAGCTGTACAGCAAAATCGCCGAGGCGTTCAATCTCAGCTCCACTGAGGTATCACTCACACACACACACACACACACACACACACACACACACCAAGAGCGTCCACAGGTGCACAGGTGCATAGTGCACGAGCTCACCCACACATAGAGGAAGTCAGAGTGTATGGAGAGCTTTGGCACGTTCAGGTGGAAAAAGTGTACTAGACTGTCACTGCATCATCTCACACACACACACACACACACACACACACACACACACCTGGTGCACCTAATACAGTTAAACCATATGCTTTATATTTCTACCAGGTGTACACCAGTCAAACCGAAGTGTGCAAAAACACTCAGGTCCTGATCCACTTGTTCCTCTAACCCAAGATTATTCCCAATAAAACACATTACACGTGCCTCGGGATCAGTAATCCCAATTTATTTCCCCCGAAGAGTTTGTGAATGAGGTGTGTTTCCCTTCAGCTTCCTTTCATCCGAACTATGTGCAGAACGTGGCTTATCGGGGTGTGTGTTGGTTGAAGGACGCCCAGTGCGTGTGTGTGTGGTTTGTTGAGGATTTTCCACAACAAGGTATCCGGGTACACCTTTGGTATCTAGGTGATCCTTTAGGTTCAGAATAAAATCCGGATCTGGAGATTTATAGTGTGAACACAGATTTTCGCAGGATTTCTCAGCGTGGTTTATCCTGCCGTTAATGTACAATAAAATAATAAAGTATATAATCGAATACAGCATCTCATGGTGTGTTCATGGTCACCTGAGAAAAGAGGAAGTGTAACTCTAAGATCTGTAATCTATGTAATGGACATGTTGTAGTATATGATGTATAAGGGTTGTATAAAGTTTTCTTTATTCCGGATGATTCTGTGAAACCAGTCGAGCAGGTAGTCAGGCTACAAGGGTGTGAGCACGAGGTGCCAAAACTTTATGGCGACGCAAACAGCGTGACGTGTTCGGCTCTGAGTCAGTCATTAATCCTTCGCTGCGTCAAAAAAACCCACTGTGCTAATGAGTAACGTGTGAAATACAGAGGACGTTGATTATAAAGATATTTGAACTAAAAACAGGGTAATAAACTGATACCCAGGTGCTGCTGAAGGTACAAAAGAGAAGATTCCCACCCTAGCCTCAAGGAATGCTACACGCCAAACTAGCAAAACATTAAAAATAAAAACACATTATTAGCTGACATATCAAGTGTGTGGACACCTGTGCTTTTGCACCCCATTTGCTCTTATAATAAGCTTCTTCTGGGGAGATGTTCCACTAGATATTGTGGAGATTTGTGAGAGATTGCATTCAGTCATGAGGGTGTTAGTGAAGTCAGGTGCTGGTGGAGGTGAGGTGAGGAGGCCTGCAGAAAAATCCATCCTAAACGTGTTCAATAGGGTTTGGAGCTCTATAGAAGATCTTCTACACACGTCCAAGCCATGTAAAGCATATCTTCATGCCCAAATCTCATGCTGGAACAGGTTTAAGTCTCGTAGTCCAAACGATGGGAAAATGTCCTGCATCCAAAGTTGTCCTATACAATCGACTTTGAGGTAACAGTTTGGAGAAGAACCACATCTAGGTGGAAATAAAGTGAACATCCTGCTAGCTGCTGTTGGTGTGTCCCATCATCTTAACTGTTAGATAATTTAACAGGAAGAAGGATCGCCACCTCAGGGTTTTCTCTCACTGAGGAAGTCCCTCACGTCCTGCTCAGGAACGATCCACAAGGGTTTGTTTGTAAATTCAGCGTATTGTAAGGATAAGGAATGAAACATCTGGGGAGATGAATCAACATTGGGGCAGAGCTACAGATACTACAGATTATCACAAGCCAGTGCACTCTTAGTGCCGGTCCCAAGCCCGGATAAACGGGGAGGGTTGCGTTAGGAAGGGCATCCAGCGTAAAAACGTGCCAAATCAAACATGCGGATCATGAACACGGATGATCCGCTGTGGCGACCCCTAATAGGAGAAGCCGAAAGAAAGTTTATTATAATAAAAAAAAAAATAGTAATAAACATGATTTATAGAATTTGTTTTCGATTTGCTCAGAAATGGCGTTCAGGACCATTTTTTTCCCTCTCTGCAGGATCAGTGCGCCATTCGGAACGTCAGTTACAGATACTTGTACTTTTTCAGCGAGTGTGTTCACTTGTTCACATTTCGTCTGGTTTGGGACTTCGATGGACTTCCTGTTCTACGAGCGTGAATTGTGTGCTCTCTGTGTGTTGTGTGCTATGTTTGAGTAAGATTTGACTGTGTGTGTGTGTGTGTGTGTGTGTGTGTGCACACGTCAGGAGAGTCAGCGCAACAAAACGAGGACGTGTGGCTCATTTGTTTAGAGTTTGAATGCTGGACTTGTTAAACTGCATCAGACAGACCCTGTGTGTGTATTTCAGTAACAGAAGCAGGAAACAGAAAAAATGTGACAAACTTGAACTAATGAACCCTGTTCCATGAGGTCATACCGTGAAGAAGATACCGTGATACCCGAGCGGTTAGAAACGCTGAAATTCATGGATTACCAGGCGTGGTGCCGTAGGCCTCCTACTGTCCCCTGGGACAAAAACAAAGTCTTCGGCTCCCTCTGCCCTGGGTGCATTTTTTTTTCTCACTCTTTTGTTCCTTAGCCGAGTGGAATGTGACCAAACTTTTAATCGGAAGCCCTCTGAGAAAAACACAAGCTCCTTGCTCAAAACGCTGAGGAACATCACCGGAACTTTACACTTTAATGGTAATATGAGGAGCCGAGTACACGCAAACAGCTGCTGGCTCTCAGTCTGGATGACTGGAGACTAATAAGGGTCCAAAGTCTCAGAGAATTTGATATTTATAACCAAGAAAATCTTATACAGGCAATAAATTTGTCCAAAAAGTAAAAACTGAGCCGCTATGGGGTTAAGGGCCTTGCTCAGGGGCCCAGGAGTGGTAGCTTGGTGACTCATGATCTTTGGGTCCAAAGTTCAATGCCTCCCCCGAGCAAACTAAAGGGATGTAAAGCCGAGAGCGACGATCAACCGGACTATTTCCACACCGCTTATTACGAAAAGAGGAAGGCGGCTCTGCTTAATGATTACTCCAAATTTACTGCCGCTACGAATTCCTGAGTGCTGTAACTCCTCCTCCAACGCTCACGTTCTAAACGTCTCAGTCATGCCTTTTAAACAGTTATTTAATGAGCAGAGTGTTTTGTTTGAATCAGCATTTTCACCCAGTTAATGTTTATAGAACGGAAAAATAAGCGAAAGAATAAGGCATGGTTTTTACTTTATTTATTTATTTATTTATTTATTTAATCAACCAGAACCAACAGCCTGAGATCAGACGGGAAAATACTCCAATCCACCATTTCAGATGCACGTTTTTATCATTAGTTGTAAAGTCGGGAGCTGCTTTCAGGAAGTGCCAAGTGCAAAGACTTTGTTGATTTGCAGTCATTATTGAGAGAAACGCATATTATGATGGGGAGAGAACTCACACTACGACTTACAGCAATGTTAAGAGTTCCTCCATTCTTCTGAAAAGATGTTCCACTAGATTTTGTAGAGATTTGTGAGGGATTTCATTTAGACACAAGGGTGTCAGGTACTGATGGAGGGGAGATGAGAAGGCGTGGGGTGCAGTCAGCGTGAACATTTCATCCCAAAGGTGTTCAATGGGGTTGGAGATCGATAGCAGGAGATCTTCCACTCCATCTGGGATCTTCTTGGAGCTCGCTTTGTGCATATGGGTGGAACAGGTTTCGGTCTCCAAAGAATCGCCTGCAAATTTGGAGCAGAACCACATATGGCTGGAAAAGTCAGGGGTTGCGATACTTTTGCCAGTGTATTTCGGGTACAATTTAAGGAGCAGCTTGTGATTATATCATATTAATCCTGTTAACTTGCTAACCAATACAACGCCATGTAAACCAGCACTGGTGATTTCCAGAAAAAATTCATAGGTTATTTATAGCAGAACCACAGCACCGCGTTAACCTGCCGGGATTGTTGAGTGCTTTGAAAGATACGAAGCAGTTCAAAGTCCAAGACCTCGTAATACGCTGGTTCTGACGTGCGCGGCGTCGAGAACTTTCTGTGATTCATCAGTGAATTTGTCATGAAATGTTCTTAGAACGAATGAAAAGATGTACAGTAAGGACATGGAAAGGAAGCGCTTGGCAGAAGTGTTTGTGAGCAGGAGTGTGAGATTAGTTATAGTTTGGTGAAGATGTGTGCGAGTGACTAGACGAAGACAAACATCCTGTGCTCGTGAGACGTGTCTGTGATGTCAGAGGCAGCCTTGGCAACCGGTCTGTGGGCTTCTGTGATTTCGCCACTGATCGCTGTGTGTGTGTGTGTGTGTGTGTGTGTCCAGCGAGTCCTTCCATTCTGAAATCCCTCCCCAACCTGTGCTCCCTTTAATCCAGGCCTCTTTATATGTTCTGGTAACCAAGGGCAACATGCCTGAATGTGTGTGTCAGCTGATGTGTGTCCACAGAGCTTGCAATACACAAAAGCCAGCAAACAGGCCTGTTGTTTTTGTAAGCGTCCCTCATTAACTAGTACAATTCATGTTTTTGTTTTTTCTTCCTCTCCTCCCTCCATCTTTCTCTTTTATGACCGCACACGCATGCCTCGACCGCACACACATGCCTCGTCCCGTCTGTCCGATGGTCAAAGAGCACCACGGGAGAATTCAAGTTCGGCTGCTAGAAACAAGCCAATTCATGCTCATTGTGTTGTTTGTATCCTGTTACTAGCCCACGATTATCCTAACGTATTTATAGCGTCATAACGTTAGCACAAGACGAGCAGAACTGACCACCTCCGGCCACAAAGTTGCCAGATTTCACATTTTGCCGCTCATTAACACCAAATATTGTTTAGATCTCATCCTTTTTCCTCACATGTAGTTTCAGCGAGGTGAAGCATGCAGGTCTTTGTTCAAATGAAAAGTGTGAAGGAGTGAGCGTTTATAGCTGCTATAATGTAAACGGAACAGGAAGTTGCTTGATTAACACTTTATTCCAGAATAACTGACTCATTCCAGAATAAAAATAAAAGGTCTGACCAGCTAGCTAGCACTCTAGTCCATTATGGGTAAGATTCACAGATTGGACTGTAGTGAAGGGTTAAAATACTTTAGTGGCTAGACGACAAGTCTGGTATTCTGGACGGAGCCTCGCCCAGAGAAATGAAGCGATTTGCATGGATTTCGGCTCCAGCACAACACTCATGGATCTGTTGATGCACGTCAACCGGGACAAACAAAGGATCCCTCGTTTTTCAGAGCGGTTTTTAATTTCATGTTTCATTTCACTTGTGAAAAATTCATAACCCTGATCTCCTTTCATAATTATTGTATAAGGAGCTGGGATTGCACGTTTTTATGCATAAATATTTAACGTGAATATTTCTTCCTGTCCCAGATCCTGTTCTGCACCCTGAACACGCACAAAATTGACATGGACAAGCTGCTCGGGGGACAAATCGGCCTGGAGGACTTCATCTTCGCTCACGTTAAAGGCATTAAAAAGGAGGTGGATGTGTTCAAAGCCGAGGACGCGTTGGGTCTCACCATCACCGACAACGGCGGCGGATACGCCTTCATCAAGGTACAACCCGACATCAAAACGTACTTAACGCGACCTCTGGGTTCCATCGCGGTACGTTCCTGCTGCGATTACCAGGAAGATGAGCGACTCAGCTTTACGCAAATGAGAACCAAATATCGCTGAATGGCAGCCAATCGGATTGTGCACATTGCTTTATGTAGCAGAGAATTGCGGCTGGTAGAAATCCACCACCGAAGCTAAACCTCGTGTTTTTCCTATAGAAAAGGTCAAAAATAAGAATCGACACTGGGACTCAGACCAGACAATAATCCCACATGGTCAGATCAAGGGATTTGAAAATACTGTTGAATGCAAGTTAACTAATGATACATAACATTCCAGCATTAATAAATACAGTGGGCTGGTCTGTTATAAATACCTCGCTAGCATGGACATCAAGGGGGTGTCACTGGTGTAGCTAATATGGCATGGATAAATCGCTAGCTAGCTTTTATACGGCTAGAAGATAAATTCCTAATTACACAAACGGTGTGTGAGTAATTAGCGTTTTAGATGGCTATTTGAGGACAGGTTTGAGAGCAGAGAGGACGGGGACACTAAATAACATGCCCTCGCACTAATTGGTACGTATCCTGAAACGGTTATGTTTCATAAAATGTAGAATGGAAAGAGAATTTTATGATTCTAGGATCTAAGCTAATCTTCCTCTGCTATGTATTCTGGGTAACACCTAGTACAGAGTTAGCTGGTGTCCTGATAAGAACGATGACTAGACAATAAGTCCGAAGGGAGTGCAGACACAGACTTCCTATAAAGAGGAAAAGTCTGCCATCTTGTGTGGACAAGCGTGAGGAATTAAAATTGAATTGAACGAAGAGATACCCAGGACATTTTTGCAAAAGCTTTGCTTGTGTTAACTTTGAAGAGGAAGCAGAATCCTCAACGCCCAGCAAACACAGTGTGTTTAAAAAGCTATTTGCAGCTCATTTGAATGGCTGTATTTTTACTTTATGCAAAACCCAACATTTTCCTGTGTGTGTAGCGTATAAAGGAGGGCAGCGTGGCAGACGGCGTGAAGGTGATCTGCGTGGGAGACCACATCGAGTGCATTAATGGGAAGAACATCGTGGGGACACGGCACTATGAGGTCGCTCGCATGCTCAAGGACCTGCCCAAAGATCAGTCCTTTACGCTCAAGCTGGTCGAACCTATGAAGGCGTTCGGTAGGGCTTCTTTTACTTCATCACATGACAGGCTGAGGTCCAAGTTTTGTATTAAAATTGACATTTGGTTTCAGAGATGCTTGAGCCGAGATCGAAAGGGTCCAAGCCTCAGGGGGAGAGCCGGATCGGGACGGGCCGTGAGACTCTGAGACTCCGCTCCAAAGGCCCGGCCACCGTAGAGGAAATGGTAAAGTGGGGAGGGGGGATTTCTCGGGTTACGCAGGCAGTTATCATTTTATTTGGTCTAAGTAAATTTCATTTTGTACATGTGATGTGATGAACACTTTTTTTTGGGTGCAGCCAACAGAGTTTGAAGAAAAGGCAGTGAAAAAAGTGGACGACCTCCTCGAGAGCTACATGGGCATCCGGGACACTGAATTAGGTGAGAACGTGCTGGACGCTTACCTTTTACACCAATCAGTCATAACATTATGACCAGCTGCCTAATATTGTGTTGGTCGCCCTGTTGCTGCCAAAACATTCGTGACCCTTCTACTGTTGGATCGGATAACACGCCCCTGCCATCACTCCACACTCGGCCGCCCACGACTCTGTCCCCGGTTCACCACTGTTCCTTCCTTGAAGCACTTTTGATAGATACTGACCACTGCAGACCAGAACCAGCCCACAAGAGCTGCAGTTTTGGAAATGCTCTGACCCAGTCGTCTAGACAATTTGGCTCAAATCCTTACGCTCGCCCATTTTTTTCTGCTTCTAACATCAATTTTTTGGACAAAATGTTGACTTGCTGCCTAATAAATAAATCCACCCACTAACAGGTGCCATGCTGAAGAGATCATCAGTGTTCTTCACTTCATCTGTCGATGTTATGCCTGATCAATGAAAGTCTTATAAGAACTCAATATAGAGTTGCTAGTATAAAAACAAGCAATATAAATATGAGAGGTGCAGAGTTTACCGTGTGGAAAAATTTAAACCCCTTAGTGGTTGGTCTTCACCTGCATCTGGCTTGGGGGGAAAATACAGGCAGACATTTTTGGTCAAGAGCTAGCAATGTAAATTTGAGGGTGATGTAGAGGGAATGTTAGCTAGGTGTTTGCATCATTAATTGCCTCTCATTAAAAATAAAATAAAATCACAGCTCCACCAAGCAATTTTTGAATAGATTTAGAAATATACCATTTCAATTTGCCCCTATAAAAGTTTCCATACCTAATGAGCAAGACATAGAAACTCTGAGAAACCTTTAGAGGAACCACACGCCTCATCTGAGTGGCACCTGGATGAAAGCCCTGAATGCAAAACTGTGGTTGTTTATAATTACAGTCCAAATATCTCCATGGTTGGTTAGTATCTAAAGGTTTTATTTTTAGTAACAGTCTAATCACTCTTAATATTGCAGCGGCCACGATGGTGGAGGTCGGACGGGACAAGGTGAACCCAGACGAGTTCGCCATGGCTCTGGACCAGGCCCTGGGAGACTTCGCCTTCCCAGACGAGTTTGTGTTCGACGTCTGGGGAGCCATCGGAGATGCCAAGCAGGGACGCTTTTAACTCATTCCAGCACTACACGTACACACACACACACACACTCCGTGACGTTTCGATGGGAAAAAGGAAGTGCTGTTTGATATCACTGTGATTATAAAACACACTGCATTCCATTCAAAGTGTACTTATTCAGCCAAAGAGTGTAAATTACCACTTTTCCAATCAGGTAAATATAAATGATATATACACCTGATCAGGAAAAGTGTATATATATATATATATATATATATATATATATATATAAAATATCTCTATATATCTATATCAATGCCGTTAGCGGTTACTATTTTGTATGTCATTAAGCACACTTTTCTATAGACAGGGAACACTAATTATGGCACACGAATTATGGCACTTGAATGTCTCTTCTTTCCTTCCTATCACTGGCTCATTAGGAAACATCGCTCGCTTTAACTCTTGTAGTTGTGTTTCATAAATGTCTATGAGCACATGCCTCGTCTTTTTCAAATTCTTTTTTAATATGAAAAATTTTATGAAATGTCTGTTTCATTACAGTTTGGCCCCATGAAGGATTACCAGTCTTTTGAACAGTTTTGTAGTTAAGATATTAGCATGAAAAGATGTTCTAGTAAATTTAGACGTGATTTTATTTTATTTTTTTCTGTACAGAATATGTTTGTAATCGTCATTTTATAGCTGGATAGATTTGTAATCTTTTAATTTATTTGTTCAATAAAATCACGTGGGAAAAACACTGACCTGATGCCTCGACTGTAAAACAAGGTCTAAGAACATCACAGACGTGACAACGTTCATCAAGTACCAACTTTAATCGTACACTTGTCTGTATACGTGCATACATCCGTGTAAAAAATACAGTGTGGCAAACCCGTTAAACACTCGTTAAGTTTCGCTTCCGGTTTCACGAATTTTAAGAAAGCGTAAAGACTTTTATAAAACCCGGAGGCGAATCCACGTACTGCGGATCGGCTTACAGAAACCTGCGGGATAAGAAAAACATCTTAGGACTGATTTTAGATATAAAATGTGTGGGATTTAAACCGGAATAGTGGGGAGAGGGTATAAGGCCGTTTGTTCATGGGAGCGTCCACTACACCCGGGCCTGGAAGCACGTGATCTACCACTTTATCCCGTGGTGTGCTCAGTAATTTTAACTAAATCAGGAGGGCGATGTGAAAGTATATTGCTCAGTGATTAAAATCCACATGAAGCTGCGATTGAATTTTCTACATGTACATAACATTGAGAAAAAATATTCTTTAGCACCCATGACCAACTAGTCCACTTTGGTTCAATTTATGCCTTTGTTTTTTTAACGGACAACTAAAGCAAACGAATGATTTCAAAGCAGCATTGATGGTGTTTTTTTTTTCTTGGTGTATAAATCTGAAATGAGGTGTCGAGGTTTTGGGACGTGAACGCTGCAGTAGTGAGTGTAGTGTACCAGCTGCGAGATAGCTGGTACGAAGTCCTTCTCGTTACAGCTCATCACCCAGGTGTGACTTCCAGAAGGCGTCGCCGGTCAACTTCTCCTGAGCCTCCTTCATACTGGTTATGACTGCATGTGAGACGCAGGCGGTACACGGTATTAGAGATCATGATTACGGAATCATTTCGCTTGCAGAACATGTACAAAAAACCCGCAAAAACAGTAGCATCGCGGTGATTAAAAATAATAAGAATCTGGAAAATTCCACACACACACAGCTCATTGATTACGTCTAGCGACGAGTCCACAAAAGAAACAAAACCAAACTAACAGCTTGCAAAATTCAGGAGGTTTCGAGTGAAGAAAAGAAAAAAAAAACCCACAACCCTGTAAACCACTTTCACGGTTTCACCACATACACACAGCAGCATCACATCGTTTCTCAGAATTTCTCTTCATTCTCAAAACGGAGTCTCACCCTCTCACCTTGATCAGCGTTGCTGTAGAAAAACTTGTAGTTCGGGTTTCCGTTCTTGTTCGTGATCTCAGGACGGACTTTACCGCTGGGATCTACAGGGAGAAGGAAATGAGCGGCACGTTCACACCTCACGTTTTCGAGCATTCATGGGTTTTACGATATCAAAGTTTCTAAACTTGAGGGAAAGAAAAGTCAAAAGACCATAAAGCAGGGTATAAACTACTCAAATATATCATAATACTGTGAGATCACGAAACTATAAATATTTCAGATGTTAATATTAAATTATATGGACAAAGGTTTGCTCAGATTGGCTTCCCATTCCACTGTTCTAATTACCCCCACTCTTTTGGGAAGATGTTCTACTAGATTTTGTGGAGATTTGTGAGATTTCATTCAGCCGCAAGGGTTCAGGTTCTGATGTAGGTGAGGTGAGGAGGCCTGGGGTGCAGTAAGCATGAACAGTTCACCCCAAAAGTGTTAAATCTCTCTATAACAGGCCACTCAAGATCTTCCACACACTTCCAACCCATGTAAAACATATCTTCATGGAGCTGGCTTTGTGCACAGGGGTATTGTCATGCTGGAACGGATTTGGGTCTCAGAGTTCTGAAGGGAAAATTTCATGCCACCGCATCCAAATGCATCCTATACAATTGAGTGGGAATGGTGTGGAGAAGAACCACATAATGGTGGAAATGTCATGTCCCAATACTTGTATCATCACAAAAACACACACAGACTCAGTCACACTAATAAAGCATAGTGACGTAAACTAGTGTTCTACCTAAAAAGAGTATTCTTGGAATGTAACCTCCATCTGGGCTGAAGGCATCATCTTTTGGTTCTTCTTCATCCTAAGGACAAAAAAAAAAAAAAAAAAAAAAAAAAAAAAAAAATTGTGTGAGAGCTTGTCAGCAGTGTTAATACACTCCATTTAGAGTAGTAAAAAGTTCCATAATAACGAGCACTGAATCGATGGCGGCCCAATGAGAAACGAGAGCGGTGCAGGTTCTCACCTCCAAGTTCACCATGACGAAATTGTGAGCCAGCTCTGAGATCTCCTTCGAATCCGAGAACTTGGGCTTCAGTGCTTTTTTGAGAAAAATGAGAATAAAATTTTTTTTCACCTAAAGGCAGAGAGTGCTCTCGAGTAGATCACTAGGGAGACTACAGAAGTTTAAAAGCCACAGAAGATGGAAATAAGGAACATACCTTTGCAGGCTCCACACCAGGTCTTATGAATGATGACCATCACCGGCAGGCCGCTATACAGTGAGAATCGAGATTCAGATTAGTCATAAAGCGCTGGTTGGTTTTCTCCAGCAGCAGCACAGACACCAATGTGCTCTTTCTAACAAGTTATTGTTTTAGTATCAGCAGCTGCTTCACAAAAACCAGTGTCTTTTACACACAAAAAATGGATGGATAACAAATGGATGTGTGGATGAATGGAGGAAAACTATAAACGCTGAGGGCAGTCATAAACAAGTGGGGGGGAAAAGAATAAACAGGCTCCAGAGTGGCGTCGCTACGAACAGGACGTCCCTCAGAACATAGATGAAAGAAAAACCTATCTTTCAAAAGACCTGCAGCGACTTTAAAGGGGTTGCGGGACTGGCTGATGAGAACCGATCACTCTTGGATAACAGTTTCTTGTGTTCTTCACATGTTGGAGACATGGGGTAGATCAAAACCCTTCTCACCCCATACCATGTGGCAAAATGTCTCGCTCACCAGATATAAATCCTATCAAAATGACAAAGAGATCACACTTGGAGTTTGGTAGAGAGGGTGGGTGTTCATATTTGTGTAACCAGGCCACATTAAAAGATAAAAATTCTATTTCTTCCTCTTCTCCCCATTAGGGGTCGCCACAGCCGACCATTCGTCTCCACACTACTCTGTCCTCTACATCTGCCTCAAATTAAAAGGTGTAAAAAATAATTAATGATTTTGGCTTCACTTTCATCACTAAAACTTGACTCCAACATGAAGCGAGACATTCCAACATTAACTACAAACGGAATACATTATTATAACCTGCCATAAGAGAGGAATGACACATTTCTAAATCACTTAAAAGGTCTTGCCATGAGCTTCTCACACACACACACACACACACACACACACACACACACACCTGGCTGCTGCCTCCTTCTTCCCATCTTCCAGGCTTCTCCAGTGGATGTGGTCTCCAAACCCTACACACAAACCAGAAGAAAATTCACAATCCCAAATAGCCCTTTGTTCCCTATCTAGGCGCACTACTTGCTCATTTATGATATAGGGACATAGAGTGACCTTTTCTAACACAGCGACGCGGTTTGTGATTGAACCTTCACACCGGCTTAGACAAGCGAAAATCAATAAAAAAATAAAAAATATAGATAAAATTGAACTCCACTACAAGAAACATTTTTTTAAAAACAATATATAAAGCTAGCTCATTAGTGTTAAAAAGCCGGTAATATTGCTAGCATAAACTGGTCTATTTATATTCCCAAAAAATAACGTAACAAAAAAAATGTTATATTCTAAAATACGGATCACCGCATATAAACGCGTTATAAATGTTATATGTATATATACGATATATGTTCTATAGCCAATGCTAACAAGGGACGCTAGCATACTGACAGACTTAGCCAACGAACACTAGCGTTCTTTCTTACCTTTTCCTTCTCCCTCAGTAGAAACGCCCCCGAAAATGGAAGCGAATAGAAATAAAAGCGAAGACGTGTGAATTAAAAACGACTGCATTTTATTTTATTTTATTATTGAGCTATTAGCATTAACCGCTTCCCTCACGAGCTCTGAGTCTTTGGCCCCGGCTGTGTTTTTTTTTTTTTTTTCTTTCTGCCGGACATCCTATTTGTTTTGTTTCGCGTTCCAAATGGCCCGCGATTAAACGCACAAGTGCACTAGATAGGGTGCAAACAACGTTAGGCGAAGTGCACATATTTAGGTTAATAAAAGTAATTTAGGATTACACCCGGGGTTGCTCAACGCCAATATAGGGTGCGCTTTGAATCTCATTTGCATTTCAGTCAGATTTTTATTGGTGTTTTTGGTTGAAAGAAAAAAAAAAAGGTGCAAATCACTATTTAAAAGTCTAATATAAAAAGATTTAGACAGAATTGAATGTATAAATATGGGGATATTATGTACAATATTCTGTGTTAAATACTTTAAATGATTAATTATTAAAAAAATAATAATAATAATTATTGATTAAATTATGGTACAAAAAATTTGGATACATTTTATGTAGCATATTTTATATGTACAAT
>JAAIIK010000082.1:2628954-2655040 GCA_014706435.1 Silurus glanis
CACACACACACACACACACACACACACACACACACACACACACACACTCTACCTTGGAGATTTGTTATGAGTGTATGAATGCAACGGGACTTTCATGTTGCTACATTTAAACAGAATGGTGTAACTGTTTGAAACATTTACGCTAAAGACGACCATAAAACAGCTTCGCCCCATGATGAGATCCTCACCTTATTCTCTTGGCTCCAAGTCCAAAGTCGTGGGGTCTCCATGCCGAACAGCATGAACGGGTCCTTACCTACGACGATGAGCCCGATCAGGAACAGTTTAAAAATGGACAGAAAGGAAGCGATGTGCCTGCAAATAAATACGCCAAAGCATCAGCCACATTCTCCAACACTCTTCACACCTTAAAGCTCCTTCGTCTTTACAACATTTTCTTGTCGTTGTGGCGCACAATCCTGAAGGTTGTCGCCAAAAAGGGTACAATATCTCAAAAGCATTTGTTTACACCGAATGTTTTGAAGTCTCACCTGTAAATCGGTAGAGGAAGATAGTTCTCCCCTTCGATGCGGATGTCTGGGTACCGCTGGGACAAGGCCTGCGTGTACTCCTCAAACACCCGCTTGTAGCCTCAGGAGATACTGGAACAGACAATCAACAAAAAAAGTTGCAAATCAGTGCAAATCTTAGGAAATTAGGGGTACAATGTTCACTCATAAGTCTTTGTACTACTTAACAAATGAACTACATTTACAAGTGTGACAGCCTGTGAAATTATTTGTGAATAAGTCAATAAAACAGTTAGTTTTTTTATACGTTAAGACAAAATTCTATATTCAATCTTCCAAATCTAATCAACAGCTTAATGTAAAGGCTTGACAGATGGGCCGCGTCCCTAATGAGTGTCTAATGGATATTTAGTGCACTAAGCGAGCCGTTCATTCGCACCTCAGGCGCCCCCTAGGGAGTGCCCTAGGGAGTGCACTTAAATAGGAAGGAGAACTCGATTTGAAACGTAGCAACGTTAGTATTTAGGGTCACGATGAATCCTAACAGGCAAAAGACGAATAAACGGGAAACCAAATCGGTTTTGTTATTAGGCATCATGTTTAGTAAGTGAATATAATAAAACAAATAAATCATTTAGAAAAAGGGTATTTATAATAAAAAACATTAGTTAGCCCGCTGACTAGCTGCAGCAACTTTATTCGGAGCGGAACACAGAAAATGAGAAATATTTTCTTACCAGATTTGAAATTTGAGAAGTGGACCGGCCGCGAACTGCATTTTGGTTTTCCTGACGCCGTTGATTTGGCCGCCGGCGCGGTAAAGCGCGCAGGCCAGCAGCAGTACCACGGCGAGCGGAAAGCAGCGCATCCTGCCTTCACCTGGTTCACTGCACCCGCGGATAAACCCGACCGGAAGTAGCAGCCATGTTTAAAGGGCACAAATCGCGCGCGGTGATTGGCTAACAGCCTGGTGACGTACTTTTTCATGGTCCGTCAACATCCGGGTCACTTGTGGCGTCCGCCATTTTGTGACTTTTCTCTTTTTTTGTTGTTGTTGTTAATATTTATTTAATTGTTGGTTTGTTTATCGATCGATATCTATTTATTTATTTATCTATTTACTTATTTATCACTTTTTTTTGTTTAGAAAATATTTTACCATTTCAAAGGAATAGTATTATGTTACAATTTTTTTTATTTTTATGTTACTGATCGAACGAAAATCCTGTAAAACAAAGACGCCTTTACAATTTAAAAGTCATTTAACATTCTAAAAGTTATAACTGTGTTGATTTTTTGTTTGTTTGTTCACATAAAATTATCATGTATCAGCAAAACACCAATAAAATAATCAAAGCACAGGACAATTTGTGTCGTCCTTTAGGGAAATTAGTTTGTGAGCTTCAGCAAGCTTATAACAATTATAGTGTGTATTAATTGACTTTGTTTTGCCAATACTTCTTCTTCTTCTTTCGGCTGCTCCCATTAGGGGTCGCCACAGCGGATCATCCGTCTCCATACCACCCTGTCCTCTACATCTGCCTCTTTCACACCAACTACCTGCATGTCTTCCCTCACCACATCCATGAACCTCCTCCTTGGCCTTCCTCTTTTCCTTACCTGGTGGCTCCATCTTCAGCATTTTTCTACCAATACTTTGTTTTGCCAATACGCACCTGGTAAATTGGGATGATACATTAAAAGAAGAAATCGTTTATGGCAGATTTAAAATATGAGCACATCACCCCTGTTTCACTTAACGGTCTCGCACCGCAGTATCTGAGTGAACTTCTGTACCAGTATGATCCTCCACGCCTACTTAGATCAAAAGGTGCAGGCTATTTGTTGGTACCTCAAATAATAAAGACTACAGCAGGGGGCATATCTTTTTCTTATAAACCCCACAGTTATGGAACAGCCTTCCAATCAGTGTTCGGGACTCAGACACAGTCTCAGTGTTCAAGTCAAGGTCTTTTATCAGTAGATTTTTCTTAGGTAAAGGAGCAGATCTGGAGGGAACCTGAATATCGAGTGTTTGGTGAACTGGGATATTTGTATGCTGTCGTCTCCTCACTCTCACACGTACACTCAGGTTTGTTGACGGTGGTGTGGTGGGTTGTCACTTCGTCCATGTCTGCCTCTGGATAGTGTCCTCTTCGTTTAAAGGCCACTCTGTGCAGCTGGGAACGGTTTCTCATCAATGCCTTGGGTGGTTCCATGAAATTCCGGAGTAAGAACGGGAGCTTTGAGGATGGATTTGGACTGTAGTTAATGTCAACAGTCTGCTACATTGACTCAGGACTACAGTTTGCTTCTGATCTCCATCACTGTACCCCGCAACATCGTATATCTGCAATAAATGGACATTCGGTGCAACCCAGATGAGGATGGGTTCCCTCTTGAGTCTGGTTCCTCTCAAATTCCTGTAAAAAGTGCAAACGTACTTGGCAATAAATCTCTTTCTGATTCTGATTTGTTCCTGTACACACACAAAAGTTTTAGGTATTTGTGAAAAAAAATGCCATCCCATTTGTTTTGCACTTAGTAGGACCATCATTTGTTTTCCAACAGGACATCGACCGCAAACACACCTCTAGATTATGTAAGAGCTATTTGTTCGAGAAGGAGAGTGAAGGTGTGCTGCATGAGGTGACCTGGCCTTCACAATCACCCAATCTAAATCCAGTTGACATGACTTTGGGGTGAGTGGGAGACTGGAGGAAAAGCAGCCAACCAGCACTTAACACCCCCTGGGAAAGAAATTCCACGTGACTACCTCATGAGGCTGAATGGGAGAATACAAAGAGAGTGCAAACATTCTTTGAAGAATCGAAAACATAATATAAATCATATTCTGGGTTATGTAACGTGTTTTTGTTGACTACATCATTCCATAGTTTGGATGTCTTATACATGACGTCATATATAGGACCAGTCAATACGACTGGTCCTATATATGACGTCATGTGTCATTTACGCAACATTACAACTGGGTTGAACTCCCATACGTCTTCTTCCTCCCTATAGACGTGCACTAGGTAGGACATTAGAGCTGTACCCTCTGCTGTTTGGGATTCGGCCCCCTCGACGTTGATTGGTTGAATCCGCATAAACTTCCGCTTGGTGGGCGGAGCTACGTTTGTGAGTACGTAGCAAATAAAGAAAGGCAACTTTTTTTTCCCCCTCAGTCAGCTCGGCGGCGTGTCGCTGATTTCACCCGCGGCTTCGGACACACGGTGGTGAAAGACTGCGTCAGGATGGTGGCGAAGCAGCGGATCCGCATGGCCAACGAGAAGCACAGCAAGAACATCACGCAGCGGGGAAACGTCAAGTCGTCGGTAAGCGCGTCGCCATGGAGATGTCCAACGTGTCAGGCTCAGTGCTAAAGCTAACGCACTTCCTCCCGAAAGCTGCACGTAAACAGGAACAACGACTCGGGAAGCGAAACTTTAATAAAAAGAAAATACAACAGAAAAAAAGCAAACTTTTACATTCAAAAAGAAAAAAAAAAAAGAAACAGAAAAAGGATTCGGATAGAGGGTCCTTGGAATACTAATTAGTATGTTAGTATGCACTTATGGTACGTGTCCTATAGTATTAGTTGATTAGTATGACTGTACTTTTATTTACATACTGATTAGCATGTAAGTATGCACTTGGTCTATAGCTATAGTCTGAAGTTGCACACTGATTAGTATGGTAGTATTTATTTTTAGCTGTAGATTGAGTTGTATACTGATTAGTATGGATGTATGGACATTTAGTATGTAGTTATAGTACATTTAGTACGTATCTGTAGTATTAGTTGTATACTGACTATTATGGACTTTTAGTATGTATCTATAATAGCTGAATCCTGATTAGTATGGAAGTATGGACTTTTATTATGTATCTATATTAGTTGTATCTTGAATAGTATAGAAGTATGGACCTTTTAGTATGTATATTATGTTAGTTGCATACTGATTAGTATAGAAGTATGGACTTGTTACGTAGCTGTAGTATTAGCTGCATACTGATTAGCATGGTAGTATGTATTTTTGGTACGTAGCTGTACTATTAGCTGCATACTGATTAGCATGGTAGTATGTATTTTTGGTTTTTGTAGCTGTAGTATTAGCTGCATACTGATTAGTATGGTAGTATGTATTTTTGGTATGTAGCTGTAATATTAGTGTTCGTATCTTCCTATTTTAGAAAGAGCACTGTTGAAACCTTGTTTCATCGTATTTGCATAAGAGTTTTTTATTTATTTATTTTTTGCAGAAAACTAACACGGACGACAAAGGGTCAGTGGGACCGTGGCTCCTGGCGCTCTTTATCTTTGTCGTCTGTGGATCAGGTGAGTGTGTGTGTGTGTGTGTGTGTGTGTGTGTGTGTGTGCTGTCTTCAAAACGTTCACGAAACCTCATTTCATCTTCTCGCATTCAAACAACCACCGGGAAGGAAAAAACATACGGCATGTCTGCGTTCCCGTGTCCTCGTATTAGCTGCGATAAGAGTGTTTTCATAAGCAAGGTCGGCCTGATAGCATGATATATATTTGGATGCAAAACAAACAAAAAAAAACAAAACAGGTGGAGCTGCTCTCAGAACCGTGTAGAAAACGAGATCACAATATTTCTTAGAAAGCGAGCTGATTGGTCGTTTCAGCCCTGGTCAAACGTGAGCTGTGAATTGGGATTATTCCAGCTCGTGTTCCAGACCATATTTGCATTAAACGTTTGACATTTTGGAACACGTTTTTGTTCCGCCTCCTTTTTTTTTTCCCCTCTTGTTTGTCTGCCCTGAGTTTTATTGCCCTGGAACTCGGGCAGAGTTTTTATCTGATCTCAGCAGTCGTACAAACGAACAAAAAACAAACTCTCTCTCAGTTCCTCTTGGGAAGAAAAAAGACGAGGAAGAATCCTGGCTCCCTGTTTTTTTTTTTTTTGTTTTGTTTTTTTTTTTGTTTTTTTTCCTTTTCTTTAACGCTCTAGTGAGCTACATACGCTACATGGCCAAAAGTATCTGGACACCAGACTTTTCCATCCGTATGTGGTTCTTGCACAAAGTTGGAGACAAATAATTGTATAATACGTGGTTGGATAGCAGGAGGTTTTCACTTCCCTTGAGACCCAAACCTGTTCCAACATGATGATGATCTCGTTCACAAAGCGAGCGTCATTAAAACCATATTTTAAAAGATCTGGGTAGAAGATCTGCTATAAAACTCGAACCCTATTGAACACCTACATTGAGGCCGGACTTTACTAACACACTGAATGAAATCTCACAATTCTTCATAAAATCTAGTGGAACATCTTCCCAGAAGAATGGAGCTTATTATAACAGCTAATGTTTTTTGTTTTTCGTCTCCACAGCCATATTCCAGATCATCCAGAGCATCCGGATGGGAATGTAACCCCGGAAGCACAGATGACGCCGACACAGCGACGACTCACCACATTCCTCCATCCTCCTGCTTTTGCAATAAAGGACTTTTCGTTTAATTGAAGTGATTCGGTTTACTCGCAACAAGCGGCTCGGTGTGCGATTCCTTTTCCTGTGCCTTATTTCCTGTGCGAGGAAAAATTTCCATCCGCTACGCTACGCTTCGTTCTTTCGGATGTGACGAGTCTTAATTACTTACATTCCTTTGCTGCAGGTGGTCATTTAAAAAAAATATCCCGTCTTCTTTTTTTTTTTTTTTTTTTTTTTTTAATATATATAACCGACAAAAATTTGCACAAGTCGGGAGCGGAAGCACGGAAACCGATCAGACAAAAGGTCGACCTTCTTTTGCTTTTTTTTGACCACTAATCACTTGATCGTTTCCTCTCTGATTTTGACAGTATTTTCCCGACGTGTGCTACAATCCAGATTAGTCTTTCTGGGACTCAAATGGGCTTCATCTCAGTTCCAGTTCTCAGGCACATACAGTAGTCATGGGGTGAAACAAATAAAAATGTCATCAAGAGCATGATTTCTGTTTGTCCTTTTCTTTTTTTTTTTTCTTTTTTATCCACCACAGGAAATTTCTTTGTATTTGGATGGCAAATGCTGAGGATTTCTACTTACTTGCAAATTAATGTTTGGCAAGTAAAAGTCAATAGTAAAAACCAGGAAGGATTTTTTTTAAACTAACGAAATTAGCGCCCTCTTGCGTCCACGAGTGAATAACGCTATATATTCGGTGGGTTTTTTGTTTTTATTGCAAGATTGATTGATTAAAAAATATCTATTACTATGCTTTATGCTATTGAGGTTTTTTATTAACATTTTTTGTTGTATTTATGCGGGAAAATACGAACAATAATTTAATTAAAAAATTAACTGATTAATAATCGACATATGCATTTTAATAGATATGTCGATTATTAATCAGTTAATTTTTTAACTGGGAAGGTTTTTTTTTTGGGAAGGTCAGGATTTCCAGATGTTCCCAAAAGCAACTGTGAGAACGAATCCTCATGGGGCTCTACTTTGCCCTGGGGTCTCCATTCAACTAACTGATTTTGAGAAGCAGCATGTTTACTTCAAGGTTCTCAGATACTTGAGTTCTTCACCCAGCCACAGAGGACCATAGGTGAGGATCGAGATAAAGATCGACCGGTAAATAGAGAACTTCATGCTCAAAACCACAGACTGAAATTGTAAAACCGCTGGCCATTTTTTGTCAAATCTTAAACTTTTTTCTTCAGACGTCATTTTTTTGTGTAAATAAATACAAATAAATCAAATTAGGCAACAAATCAGAATTCTGAGATTGTTAAAAATGCTGACAGTAAAAATAAGTAGAAGATTGTGAGATGCTGTTCTTGCTAGCAAGAAAAGAAAATAATTTTATTTCACCGTATATTGATCTAATGGTATTGGGTTAAAAATGACCGCCATTTGTCTTCACTTGACTCTCACAAAGAAAACAACATGAAAACAGCAACACAGAGATCGAGTGCCATGTTTTGTTTTTTATTGTACAAACAGGGTGGTATTGTATATGAGCAATGCTGCTGTGGAGAGAAGTTCCTGTCACATTGAGATGCAGTCGTTACAGTGAAAATACATATAAAGGACACATGCAGACGTGACTTTTCTTTCCACGCAGTGAAAAGTAAAGCCATCAATGTCCTTTACGAAATTATATAACATCATCTATAACATCATCACCATCATTCTTTCTTAATTGTATGAAAATATGTCTTCGACAGTAACCAAAATGAAATATTGTACTTGATCCCAGGCACATACCTCTAGACTCTCAAACACACCCAAGATTTGCTGTGAAACACAGAATCACACATTCCATAAAACAATTAAAGTACATGATTATATTCTAATTTATTCCCCTAATCATGGTATCCCAGGAACACGAGACACTAAGTGGAAAGACCGCCCTGATGCCACAGTGCAAAATGAACACATGAATACATGCTATGGATCAAGTTTATGCAATCAATCTGACCTCGGGTATGTTTTTTGGGAGGCTGGAAGAAACCCTGGAAATGCAGACACCATGCAAAGCTCCATACTTGTGCTCAGAAGCGAACCAGGGACCCTGGAAGTGTGAGACAACTAAGTAGTTAACTTTTCAGTTTGACCGCCTTCACATTCCACTACTATAACGATTGCAGTTCACTATTGCATGAATTCTACTCCTATTCTACATATAAGATGAAAATTCTGTTTAGTACACAAATGAATGGGTGTCTGGAAAACCATCCCTGAAGGTGTGAGTTAATTAGTAGCTGGTCATTTGCTGTTAGTAAGCGTATAGGCTTTGGTGGGAGGCTTGTGTACAATAGTTGGCTTCTGGTGCACAGGTCTGTTCTTGGGTTTTCTCAGTTGTCATTCCTTAGTGGCATCAGCAAAGAGTAGGAAGCCGGAGAAGGTACTGTCGTCTTCGCTGCTGGAATAAATCCCATTCCAGTCCCGCAGTGTCTCCAGCCACACCTGGTCCCCGGAGGTCAGTCGGATCACTGCCATGTTGGAGGCTTGGTCGATGTCCTGGCCATAGAGGGAGTCTCGGGTGCGCAGTTTGCGAACCCCGTTCACGACCAAGGCGGCCCGTAAAGGACGACTGCGGACTGTGATGTAGTAGGAAAACACGTAGATGCCTCCGTAGGTGCAGTTAAATTTGCTGATGTAGGGGTCCCAGTGTCCTTCCTCGTTGTAGATGACTTTGTCAAATTTGACCGGGTGGCCAGGCGGAGGGAAGGATCTGCTGGGGAAAAGTCCGACACTAAAGGCTGAGCGTTTCTGAACAAAGGGTTCTCCTTTTGAGCCCTTCATTCCCCTTTGGCCACGTACCCCTTTCAGACCTCTCATTCCTTTCATGCCGTGCATGCCTCTTTGCCCTGGTGGTCCAGGTGGTCCTCTTTTACCTGGGTCTCCCTGTGGACCTTGAGGGCCTGTATCTCCTTTTTGGCCAATTACTCCAGGAGGTCCATCTGTGCCATTCATGCCTGGCTTGCCCATGTCTCCTTTAGGTCCTGGAGGCCCAGTTTCACCCTTGTTACCCTTTTCACCCTTTTCCATCGTTCCTTGTTCCCCTATTTCACCTTTTTCACCCTTTGACCCTTTTATGCCATCTTGTCCAGCAGGTCCCATTGGTCCTTGCAGGCCAATGTCTCCCTTCTCTCCCTTGCTCCCATTCTGTCCAGGTTCCCCTTGGCTTCCTAGTTCACCTTTCAATCCAGGCAAGCCAACATCCCCTTTGTCTCCTTTAAGACCTGGTTCACCTGGTGACATCAAAAAAGAGGCACAAATGTGCTTACCAATGACACTAAACAAGAGATCAAGAGTCACAGGACAACACACCTTTATCTCCTGGTTTGCCAGCAGAACCTGGTATTCCTGGAATGCCCTTCTCTCCTGCTTGTCCTGCATCTCCTGAAGGACAAATAGGGATGTCAATTACATTTTTCATAGCTGTGCAACAAAAAAGTAGATCTCAATGCTACATGATGGATAAAAGGCTACTGGTAGTTATTATGACTCAATCAAAGGGAAATCAAAAGCTGACATCACTTTGTGGACATCACTCATCATGGTTTTAGTACCTTCTCCACAAGGGGCTCAGACAAATTAAACAATGGCATCAAGAACAGTCATGATCAGACTCACCCATCTGATCTCTGGCAACTTATAGAATAGAATTCTATCACGTTAGAATTGTATGGTTGTGGATTAAACCTTTATAGGACTTTGAAAACCTGCTTAGGTATAACGTTTCCCAACCTTTTTCTCCCTGCATTCCAGGAGATCCAGGAAGTCCTGCTGGTCCTGTTGCTCCCTGAGGTCCCATCTCTCCCTTCTGTCCTAGAAGGCCTGACATGGACAGACAGAACAACAGACAGGAAACGTTTCAGGGTGGACAATCAAATATTGCAGTTATTTTAAATCTAAATCCATATCCATCAGCTTGACTCCTTACTCCAACCTTATGTAGGGGCAATACACTCTTGGTTTTGTTTACAAACAACAACTAAAATTTAAACACAGTATATTCCATCTAAATATTTACTCAATATTTATCGCTGAAATGGATGATTTTTGGAGTGCCGGTCTTCTGGAATGTTCACCACCTCTAGCTTTCATCTCAGCCTCTACACTGTATCTTTCATTTCCTCTGTCTGACCTGGCGACCCCTTCTCTCCGATGGGTCCTGGAGGGCCCCTCTCTGGTGGACAGCACTCACAGAAGTTGAAGAAGCACTCGTTGTAGTCCAGAGTGTAGTTCCGTGGACCCATTCCGGGTGGCAGCATGGTCTCTGTGTGGTAGTCAGGTGAATAGGCATCGCTGGAGTAGGTGCTGCTCTCGGTGGAAGATGAAAATGAATCCGTGAAGGACTCTGTGGTCTCCTCAGGCAAAGTGCTGCTCCAAGGAATGGGGGCTATGGTGGTGGTGAAACGGACACCCAGGCGGGTAGGTGGCGCAGAAGATGTTTCTGCAGCCTGAGTAGGCTTCTTAGTAGGCTTAGCATATAGTCGCTGTGAGTTTATGGGTGACGCTGACGTATTAGCCGCTGCTACCACCACTGAAGCCATCACAAGGATAACCAGGCAAAGCGAACTGGCCATTTTGTTGAGGAATGTGATGAGTAGCAGATTATAACCTAAAGCATGTGAAAGGAGGTTAGAGGGTTTTAAATACTAGAAAACCTTGTAGATATTTAGTAAACCTTTATGTACTATTATAATCAGATACAATGGGATCTTATTATACTGTATGTATATATATATATATAAAACTTATTTGTACGCCATTGTTTTGTTTTAAGTTAAAGATTACAATTCTGTTGAGGGAATGATGGACATTTTCATAAAGGTTTCTACTTTGTTGTTCTGGGAATTTTAACGCTATGAAAATTCTGTGATGCTAGCAACATTCTTTTCCTGGTTTGGCCTTAGTGACGAGTTGGTGAAGGTGAAAAAGGAATTCTTGTTGATGTGAACACAGGGTTCTTGTCTGGAATTTTTTTCTTATTTCTCCTTCTTTTACCATCAAACAGAATTTTGCTAGCTTGCTGATTTGCCTCGTTTATTGCTAAACAAAGGACATGAACATTAGATTAAAATATTGTATGTAAAGTATGTAGTAATTATTTAAAAAAAAGATTATACTAAGCCCAATTAGTATTCGGGTTCACCTGTTAATTTTTTGTTTGCCCGTTTTCATTTGGTGCAATTCAACGCAATTCGCTTGCGTTAAATAGGAAAACAAGACCTCCCTTACCTTTGTCGGTTCACTTCTTCTGGCGTCTTCTGCTGCCTCGTCTTCCTAACATGAGAGGGAACAACTTCGTAGCTTCCACCTTTTAACAGCCTGGGCCTCTGCATTCCCCTGGGCCTGTCCAATAACAGGCTGTTCAGCTTGAGTGCCATGTGGCGTGTCCTTGGCATGGATTCGGGGGTTGCGATACCTGAGGAGAGGAGGCTAATGTGATGCTTTCGAGGCCATATCGTATCAATCAGCCTCATTCCCAGGCATCCTTGGCAAGGAAGAGAAATCCTGCGTTAATTTAAATTTGTGCACTCGAACGCATGTGCAATCTTCGATTTTTAGATGACTGCAATTATTAATACAGGAAACGTTGGTGCACCCTTGGGACAAAACGACGCATCATGTTAAGATGAAAAAAAATAATAGGTTTGTATTTTTTAAATAATATATATATACATATATATATATATGCAAAGGGATGTTAAGGTTTGCATCTAAGATGGTGTTGAATGGAAACAAAAGGAAAATTTTCAAATACATGTATATTTAGGTCAATTTTTCTTTTGTTTTCATTCAAACATGCAAACCTTTGCATGTGTAACTTCAGAAAGGCTGCTAGCATATTCCTCAAAACAAAACAAAAAAATCGAAATGCTAAGCAAAAGGTTCAATGAGTCATAGTTTTCCCAAGGATCAAAGAGATTTAGGAACGTCGGGGATTTTAGTCTAGCCTCTGTAGCCATGTACACTTGGGAGCGCAAGGTCTCATACCTAACACCCCTTCAAAAAGCACCACCGAACGCTAACCCCTTCACCAGAAACGCACACAATCGACTTTTGAGAATAGTAAATAAGGAAAAAATTCCTAAATGAACCCTGGGGTGAAGACTTTCTGGCGAGACGCGGCATGTTTTTCAAGGCTCCCTGTCCGTTTGGCAGAAGCTCAAAGGGAAGCTCGATAATCAAAGCCGACGAGAGATTGGACCACAAAACAAAGCCGTGGCCACATTTCTGAAGCCCACCTAAAGGAAATGTAGCACTTGTGACTTTTAGACTCCAGAAGGGTTACAGTAAGGGGAAAAGTGTTGGTTTTAGATGGTGTATAATGTTCATATGGTTCAGGGACTTCATATCTTGACTTCAAATCCGATCCGTACGAGAAAACACTCGCAACTCAGATGGTTTCGTTGATTGCATTGCATTCATTCATTTGCTGGATGGACTTTTTTTTTTTTTATCAAAAAGTAACTTTTCAAGATTTCAAGATTGGATGACCTAACACAGCCTTTTAAACTAAATTCTGATTGGTTGGTTCATTTTCCTTGGCAGCAAATCAAATCACTTTAATGTTAATGTTCTATAGTGGTTTCTATCGAAACAAGGACTTGTACAGCAGACGTGCGATGTGAACACATTACTGTTACAGTATTTAACAAATCTTTGTGTAAGATTTAGTTTTATTTAACATTTATGGAAGGAGTCTCCAGTGCAAGAGCTTTGTACCAATCACAATTAAAAGCTGTTATGAAGGATTTGCATTTTATTACCTTTAATAGAAAGACAGATGGTTTATAGCTGCTATAACATAAGCGATAACAGGAACTAATTCGTTTCATGGACACAACATTAAATGTGACAATAAATGAAAAAAAAAACACTTTATAAGAAATTAATTCACTACAGAATGGCATCTCGTATCGTTGGCTGTAGATCTTAAAGCTTCACTAATTTTTGTCCCGTGATCACTTGAACACATAACAAACTACAAACGATAACAAATGTCTAAGTGCCTACATTGCAACAGACTCTAAATTAGTTCGTTTTCCCCTCAACGTAGAGTTGAAATAATTTACTTGAATTCCAATTAGAGTTGAATCCATATTCCTGAATGTATACAAGCTTTAGCGCTTTCATCTTTCAGTTCCCCTCCTATTATTCCAGCAGACTCAAGGGCGCCATTTGGGAGGACAGAACGGTTACCTGAGCTACAGATACCTGCTTTCTTTCTCTCTCGCTTTTGCTCTCTCCCTACAGGCTCCTACAGAGGCCGCAGAGATCAGTACCTGACGAAAGATCTTTTACGTGCCTCTGCCTCTCAGTGGGTTTTATTTATTCAGTCCTTAGAAATCCTTTATCCTTAAAGACCCCTTCAGATTTGCAAACAAATGCACACCAACATACAGGCAAAGAAACTGTAATGAAATGTAATGTTTCTAAATCATCATAAGTAACTTTATTATTTATTCACCACAATTGTTTTTTGTAATTAAGAATTTTTTTAATGAACAAATACAGGTTTTAAACATCTCGCTGATTCTTTGCTGTGAGATTATTATAATTATTATTTCAATGTTTAAATGAAAAATGCTTGGTAAAAAATATATAGAGGCCATCTAGAAAGTCATTATTACTTTTTTTTTTTTTTTTTATCCATTCTCAGGCAATTCTCAGTCACTTCATTTCAATTGGTGGTTATTTTTTTTTTATTTTTTTATTGAGCAGATATGTAATAAATTACTCTACCGACGTGTACATAAACATAAACCACCTTTTTAGGAACAAACTCATCTCTTTTCTTTGTTTTAGTCCTTTTGAGCAAAGACATCATCAATAAACACCACATGGGACAGCGTCATTGGGTGACTGGATATGGAAAGCCAAATGGGTCGTAATTTTGGCAAATGCGTTCTGGTTTGGGGGCAGGTGTCTAAGAGCTTTTAAGATTAACAGCGTTCAGTGTCAAAAATGACGTGCAAACATTTGGATTACGTGAATGTCACGTGAATTGATAGCACTCATGTTTCAGAATTAATCATTCATTGACATTTATTATAAGAAATGATGAAACACTTTAATTGTACTTCTTGTTTTAATAAATACACTGTTTGTTGTTGTTGGTGGTGGTGGTGTTACTGCTGCTTTCCTTTTTTTTTTTTCTTGAAAAAAAAAAAGGCTTTACAGCAGTGGTTCCCAACAAGTTCTTCACCGTTCCTGGCTGTCCATGTTCCGTGGAGGGTACGCATATTTTTGCACCCAATAACGTGCATATTATTAGTATTATACAAATTTTATGATTTCATTACATATATATTAAAAATTAAACTGACCATAATGCAGAATCAGAGGGAGCTTAATTTATTGATGGCAAAAAAATATACTGCAGCTAAAACGAGTGTGGAACAAATTGGCGAAAATGTTTTTTTAACAAAACACCATGCAAACGGCGAAAGTCATTCAAATGTAAATAAACATTTCATTTTAATGGCTGAACATAAACATTTTTTTTATTCTTTCTTTTCGCGGCCCTGTTCCAAATGATCCGCAGACGCGTATCTGGTGTTTGTGGACCCCTGGATCACATCTTCTCTGGTCCATTTGATACTAGTTTGCCCTGGTTTGGACCTCTTTGGCCTTCCACGTGTCAGAGTTTGGAGGATGGTGTGGTCCGCACCCCGCACAGGCCACTTCATCCCCATTGTTGGAATAAATGCGCACTGAACAGGGTTCCTCAGAACGAACCGGGACATTATTGCAAAGAGAAATAGAGATAATTGGATATATTTCGTCTCTATTTGCATTATTGCTTGTTGATTACAGGCTGTAGGATTTCCCTTTTCTTATTACAGACATCTCTCGCATCATTCGCAGCATCTCCAAGATCCGAGAAACTGCGGTGCGTAAAAAGCGCGTTTCCTTCCCAAGGACACGGGGATGACAGCAGAGCGTCGGAGCTCCTGGGATTTCCCATTCTGCACCATGGCAGTGATTTGAAGCGCGCGCGTGTGTGTGTGTGTGTGTGTGTGTGTGTGTGTTATGAGTGAACAGTCGTCAGTGTGATGATAGGAGACGTAATGACGCTGTTGTCTCTCTTGGGTCGCATCATGCGTTATTTCTTGCTCCGACCGGAGACGTTGTTCCTGTTGTGCATCAGCCTGGCCCTATGGAGCTACTTCTTCCACACAGACGAGGTGAAGACCATCGTCAGGTCCAGCCGCGACGCGGTCAAGATGGTCAAGGGCAAAGTGGCCGAGATGATGATGATGCAGGACGTGAACGGCGGCGGCCTGCACGTGATGGATGGCGAGTTCTCCAAGACCTGGGGCTTCAAGAGTCACAACGTGGCCGTGTACTCCATCCAAGGCCGCAGGGACCACATGGAGGACCGCTTCGAGGTGCTCACCGACCTCGCCAACAGGAGCCACCCATCCATATTTGCCATTTTTGATGGACATGGTGGTGAGGTAAATGAAAAAAGGATCATGTTTATGCTGCATATATGACACACATGAATGAGGTTCCTGTACAGTAATACACACAAGGAATCACCCATCATGACCCTAGACACACATTGGTACTGATGTGTGGATCAGGTGGTGCTTTGGGCCATTCATCCCCAGGGATACCAGTTTTTTTGTCTAATCATTTTCTCTCAGTCTTCATAGGAAAAGGGTCAAAATTATAGCTCAAGATGCTTAAGAGTTAAGATTAAATATCACAACCTTATGCATTAAAACATTTGCATTACCCTTTTCATATCCTGTAACATCTGCTTTAATTTAACCTGCGCTATAATGTTATCAAGGGTTGACAATGTAGTCAAGTAAAAGTTGTGAAGGTCCAATTACATGAATGTCCTTGTTTTGAAAAGGTCTCGATAATCATCTGACATGAACGGTGGCCTTTTAAATCTTGATTATATCTAGGTCATAGCTATAAATAAGACAATTTGAAGTGGCTATGTTTGGATTTGTACTGGCGATTATCATTGTTGACCAATGCCAAACACTCACAGATACAGATTAGAAATTTGTTTTAAACTTGGAGAGAAAATAAACTTACACATTTCTGTGCCCGGGTTTTGATCCGAATCTCAGTCCACCACTTGACGACCCCTGGTTCAAAGCGCACAGACTTCGGATCCCGCTTTTGATCAACCTGTTCAGATAATCACAGAGAGCCAAAGTCTCATTCGGAGAACAATGCCTTCACTTAAACGAGCTAATCTGAGAGCCAGTGAAATCCCTAGACAATCGTATTTGTTCATAGCTTCCCTCCCCCAGTCTCTAAAACCATCTGCTTCTAGGCCTCCAAACCCTTAGTTCCTCTAGGGATTATACCAGATGCTCAGCTTCATTCCATTCTAGATATTTATCAGTTTAAAGTTACCCTTCGTTCTGAGATGTTGCTGAGATTGTGGATATCGTCCGCAGAAAGGAACCAGACTCAAAAGGGAACCCGTCCTCATCTGGGTGGCACCGAATGTCAGCTTGTCAACTTCGTCATAGATTAAAATATAACGCATTTCCGTCCAAAAGCCTTGAACAATTTATTAAAATGGACATAATGTTAGAGGAGGAAGGTTTAGTAGTTTTTTTATCCAAGATGGCATTAATGGTGGCAATACTGAGATTGTTTTGAGTTTTCAGTATAATGCAGTTAACCCTTAATTGCTCAGTTTTATGCTTGGGTTGTATTTCATCTCTGTCTTCTGGATATAATGATCCATCATATGAATGCAGTTGAATAATTAGTCTTCATGTGCCCAGAGTCGGCCATGTTTAAATTCACAGTGTTTGCACTAAAGGCTTTGATCTTGTGTCTGTGGATAAGATGGCAAGATGTCTTCCAGGAAATAGGAGTTTTTTTTCCCCCCAACCAAAAAGACCACAGTTTCACCTTCATGTTTTTTACTGGCTCACAAGACCGAGTTTCGTGAATTCAGAGGTCCGGATAAAGTAAATTACCAGCTAATATGCTTGTTTTTCATGTCCCTCATACTTTCCCTTTTATGGAATTACCTTCCCTTTTATGGAATTACCAATCTTGTTGAAGAATTGTCTCGCATAATGCTGTGTCAAAAGGTCAAACATCATAAAATCTAATGAGTGGGAATAAACATTCATCTATCACTGTGATGAGATGCTCTGACATTGTTTCACTGCTGCTCTTTAAAAAGCAGTAGGACTTGTAAAATAAATGCGTTCGCCTACATTAGTTACAAAATGACTGATCTCAGGAGCCTGGTATTTTTTTTCCAAACAGCTTAAAAAAAAAAACTCTGATAAATGGCTTGATTTTAATCCTCGCTATTATTGGAAACCAGTAATAATGGAAACTACCATTCCAGGACCTCTGACCATACATTTATCACATAATTAATATCCAGAAATATCTTCTGAATACCGTCACGTGTGTTGAATAAAGTTGGCCCGGCTGATTCTGGAAAAGAAGTCGAGGCTACGTGCGTGGTAATATGAGATCCACACAAACACTTGGATTATAAATAACCGGCAGATGGACTTTCAAATGTTACATCATTCGATGGATGTGGAGTCTTGTAGAATGGCATGTGATCTCTTTGAGAACACAATCTCTCCCTGAAGACATCAGCTGGACATCTTGTGCAAACTTGAAGCCGTCTGCTTATGGCATGGCATGCGACTCGCACTGTATTTGTATATATGCTCGTATGTATCCCACACTTCTCAAATGAGGTATCAAGATTGCTTTCGCTCCTGAGAGGTGAGACCAGGTGCAGGTGGACACATGGCATTTTCCAAATCCATGAAGGTGATACCAGTATAATAAAATGGCATCACATGAACAATTTTAAAGTAGATCCAGACGGTGTGATTTGTGTATAAAGGTCACCTCAGGTCATACCTTTCCCAAATCCATTGTTGTTCACCAGTAACATTGAGATTGCTTCAATATGTCAATGTGACACAGATGACACAAAGCCACAGAGAAAGAAAATAACTACTAATAGCTGTAATTCTTTCCACTCGAGTCCCAATATTAAAATCACAAGGAAACCTTTCGTAGATGCCGAACATGTAAACCATCTCTCGCTCCTATTTTAGCGAGACCCATACAACACAGTGTGTGTAAATAAATTCAGGTGGAAAAATCTACAGTGCATCTGTACTACATCTACAATTGCAGCCAGGACTGGAGGATTTTTTTTGCCGAAAAAAATAAAATAAAAAAAAGACGGATATTACATCGTCTCTGATTTCATTATCGTCAGGGAGATTTGTGAAATGCAGTGTAAGAAAACAGAAAGGGAAGATCCAGGGTGGTGAAGAGGATGATGCTTTTAAAGCGCAGGAAGGATATATTGCAAAAAGATTTGAGAGTATCGAAGGCTTAGGGGTTTGCGGTTGTTATTTTTTATTAATTTGCCTAGTTGATTTTTTTATTCATGTTTCCAGGCAGCTGCTGATTATGTAAAGGCTCATCTGCCCGACGCTCTGAGACAACACCTGCAGGCTTCCGAGCGGGAGAAGAAGGACAGCCAACTTTCGTTCGCCTCCATCCTGGAGCAGCGTATCCTTGCTGTAGACCGGGACATGGTGGAGAAGTTCTCTGCCTCTCACGAGGAAGCGGGTAAGCTGAAAAAGAACCTCCTGAAGAATCTTGATGTGCACAAAATTTGAAATCTGTTTTAGAAGCAAACATATGGACTGAATAGGATGAAATCCGTCTGTAGGTACGACGTGTTTGGTGGCTTTGTTGTCGGATCGAGAGTTGACGGTGGCGAACGTGGGTGACTCACGGGGCGTTTTGTGCGATAAGGACGGTAACGCCGTGGCTTTATCTCACGACCACAAACCCTATCAGCTGAAAGAGCGCAAGCGGATCAAACGTGCAGGTGAGAATGAGAGAAAGTGCGTAGAAGGATTTATCATCGTGATTTTTATACGTGTATGTCTTTTTTCTTTCAGGGGGCTTCATCAGCTTCAACGGCTCGTGGCGAGTGCAGGGCATCTTGGCCATGTCGCGCTCGCTGGGCGACTATCCACTGAAGAACCTCAACGTGGTGGTCTCTGACCCTGATGTGCTGACCTTCGACCTTGACAAACTACAGCCGGAGTTCATGATCCTGGCTTCGGACGGCCTGTGGGACGCGTTCAGCAACGAGGAGGCCGTGCGCTTTGTCCGCGAACGCCTCGACGAGCCGCACTTCGGCGCCAAGAGCATAGTGTTACAGTCATTCTACCGCGGCTGCCCCGATAACATCACCGTCATGGTGGTCAAGTTCAAAAGCGACAAGAACGGAGACTAGAGCTTTATTATTTTTTCCTTTAGAACTTTTCTATAGAAACACATGCTTCCTAAGAATATCGTTTTTTTTTTCCCCGACGTGCCAAACAGACAACCTTTTCCTCTAATTTAACCCGAGAAACGCCCAGTGAACTGGCAACTGATCATGCATCTATTTTTTTATTTCATATAAAAATATTAAATTCTGCCTGAACATATCGTATGGGTCTTGGCTACAATACATGGATGCTGCTTGTGATCTGCTAACGCTAGTAGTGCTCGGGTTAAAAAAACGAATCCTGGTGATTAAAATCGAATAAAGGAAATCATTCGGCTTTCTGATTTTTTTTTTTTTTTGGTAGAAACCAGTTTTGGCAACGATTTAATAACGTATTCGGTTTACACAGTCAGATTCGGATTAAAGCTCTGGCTTGTTCAGGTAAGTGTGGTACAGCTCTAGATGTTCTGATTAATTATTTTGGATTAAAAGTGGTTTAAAACTGTGCACTGAAGTGAAGTTATTACAATACACTCATATATGGGATGTAGCCCAATCTCAAAGGAAGTGATGTCACACTAGCTCAGGCAATGACACCTCCACACCAAGAGAGGGCTGCGTTTCCGAATCTCCCACTTCCTGTTTTGTTCTGTGAGTTAAATCAGGACTCATTGTGATACAAATGTCCATTAAACAAAACCTAAAAAAAAGAACTTGCTGCTTACAGGTCAAGTATTTACATTCATAGTATTTGGCAGATGCCCTTATCCAGAGCAACTTACAGTTATCTCATTTGTTGGGCCTTGTTTAAGACCTCAGCTTGGCGGTGCTGGGATTTGAACTCGCCTCCCTTCAGATCAAATCTTGACTACCTACTGAGCTGCCACTACCCTTGAACAGGTCTCATTTCTAGACATATCTACACCCATCACTCGGGTGGTGAATACTTATGCAAGACACTGTATAGTCCAAGCAAAATACAAAAAAAATGGTCAACTTGCCAATCCCAATGTAACTGATCAAGTTATATAACAAATAATTAATTACCCAGTAGTAACAACTGAGTAAATGAAAGTATTAATCAAAATACAGGGCTACAAAATGTGTACACAGTGCTAGGTAAGTAACATAATGGATATTACAGCAACAAATCTATATGCAAATCGGTGCATCCAAATCCCTGAGAGTTCTTGTTGATTCATGACTAGGTTCCTGGCAGTGGTGCTCATTCCATCATGGCCCCAGTGTCAGGAGGGTTTTCTTAAAATAGTGCCTGTGTTGTAGATCCAACTATTTGAACTATTCACAGCACCGACTCCTGTTACTTCGACTCATAGAAAGTCCTCACTCGCACTCTGTGCTGTTACTGGAACTGACCACAATGATTAGTTACAAGGGACCGGTATAAAGCTGGACACACATACACACTCTCACACTCGGCTCAGGAGGTCTCTTTATAGACGCCTGGGCTTTTGTAGAACAAGCTTGTTGAAGAATATGGGTCAGTGTGGTCTAAGATCTTCCACCGATGCGCAAATGCTTTGCCTCGGATCAACAGGATCGATGTGCGAGGACTTGACCAGGTCTTTCGAAATGACCCCCGCCATTCGGGTCTTGAAGAATGGGATGTGCCTCGTTTCAGGCCTGAAGAGGTGCCTGGGTGTCTCCAAGGAGCAAAGAAAGCGCAAATCGCCAAGGAAGATCAGGAGAAGCAGCTGCAACTGTACGGCGCTTGTTTTCGTCGAGGACCTGGCTGGAGGAGTTTGGATGACACCAGAGGAAAGCAGAGGAAGAACATGAGAAGGATGAAAATACAGACTTTGGTTTCACCTTTAAGATCATCGTTCATAGCGGTGATGACGCTTCTGTAGCAGTCTAGCAGGCCTGAAGGCCAGGAGAGGAAACGTGCATGGCTGGAATCATGTGATGCATTAATTCCAGTGTGAAGAATTTGTTTTTTAATTCCTTTACTTTTTGGAGTTGAGGAAAGTGTTGGACCAGAATTCAACAGTGTCATTAGTCCAACATTCATTCCTTTCTACTTTCTTTCTTCCCTTCTTTCTTTGGAATCTTGGGAAATGATTTGAGGACTTTTGGGTATGAAAATGTTGTAGTATGTCAATTTATGTAGATTTATATCCAACAAAACTTTACATCTATGGAAAATTTCAGGCAGGTTCCAAAGAATATTTTGGCTAAAAAGATCCCATGTGTATTTTGATCATTTTGGTCCACAAACATTTAAACCGAACCTGAAGAAATTTGAGAAGTTGACTTTCTCTACCAGTTTGCTTCCTAAAACGAGGAGTGATAAATGTATGAATTAATGACGTAAACATTATAATTTCAGTGCGAGACAAAATGTTTTCCTGCCTAAACACCTCTTCAAAAAAAAGGTTCCTCGAGAAATTCTTGGCTAAATAGATTTTACATAGAGCGAATCAATCAGGGCTCCCCACAAAACCTTTGTCTCTAAAAGAACCAACCAAAGAACCGTTCAGGGTCCTCGGTTTAAATTTGGACACAAATGTCAAGCATGAGATGTTTTTCGCCCACCGTATTAAATAATTGAGGAATGTATGTCCTGATGCACGATAAATAAGTAAGGCAGGAAATGGACCCAAAATAAACATAGTCTGGGCCATTGAGTTCTATGTTTTGGAGCTAATGGTGGCCGTGTAATGGAAGTATAAGATATACAGCACTTTCTGAGGGAGTCACCATAATACTTTGACCCCTTTGCCTTATCATAAAGCTCTAAAATGTGATAAGTAAGCTAGGACATGGGTAATAAATCAACCAGTGAGGAGGAAAAAATCAACACTTTGTTTAAACAAGCCAGCAAGCTTGAGTTCCTGCACATGGGCCTAAAAGGATCGAAGTTCCCCGATGCTCGCATTCTCCTCCTGGGCCTGGACGGAGCCGGGAAATCTACGCTCCTCTTTAAACTCAAGTACGACGAGTTCTTCCAGACTGTCCCGACCATCGGCTTTAACGTGGAAATGATGGAAGCGAGGCAGAACAGAAAGAAGATCACTCTAACTGTATGGGACATCGGAGGACAGGAGAAGATGAGAAAGTACTGGAAAAGTTACTACGAAGACACAGCCGGGATCCTGTTCGCTGTCGACTGTGGGGACCGGAGGCGTCTGGACGAGGCAAGGCGAGAACTGGAATGTGTGCTGAAGAACGAGCACCTCCGAGGACGTCCTGTAGTCATTCTGGCTAACAAGCAGGATAAAGAAGGAGCCTTGACTGCAGCAGAACTCACGGAGGCATTTAACCTGAGGAAGATCTTCAGCGACAGGGACTGGTTCGTTCAGCCGTGTTCAGGGAAGACCGGCGCTGGAATACCGGACGGGTTCAGGAGGCTGGCGCACCTGGTGAAGACCACCTCCGACAACAACATTAAAGAGACGGTGAAGTATTTAAAGAAGTCAGTGAGGAAGTAACAGTTGAACCAGTCGTGGTTCCGTGATCCAGAACTTGTTTATAGATCATTTAAATATACAGAACCTGTGACCATGGAAAAATGTTTATTGAAGATAATTAATTCATGAAAATTTACTTATTGTGAATCATTTTATCTGTTTTTCATTTTACTTTTATTTTACTTCACAATCTTATAACTTCTTTCATACAAAATTGTGAAAATGTTTTCCAAATGTTCATCATTCAGTTCTTCACATTCAGTGGAGTGTTCATTTTCACCCGATGAGTGAATTTCTTGAATTTCATATGACTTGTATTTATTTATTTATGTAAACCAACGAATATCTACATGAATCATGTGAACGGTGTACTGATCAAAGGCCAAGGTCCAAGTTTCAGTTCCAAGCTGAATGTTCAGGTTTTGTTTTTTTTTTTTCATTCTTTTCTTTCAGTGTTCACTGTATTTAAAGTTTTCCTTTATGTCCAGCCCTGTTTTCAACTCTTTCAAATTTGAAAGTAAAAAAAAATAGTGTTTTCAATTAACATTAAAAACCAAAAAAATTCTATTTTTGTATATAATGTATATAAAGATTTAATCACAGCACTTGGTCAATGATGTAGCCATTTTAAACACAAGATATCAAACTTGTTCTGACCAAATATCCAATCATTCCAACCAAATTATTAAATTAATAAAGAGTATATAATTTATGGTATATAATTTATTCCTAAAGGATTATCTGATTTTTTTTTCAGACCTTGGTATCGAATTTATTTCACCAAGATTATCAGAGTATCTGATCAGTCCTTCCTAGAGGATTGGATTTACTCCAGATCATTCGAACACTCCAGAGGATCAGATTTATTTCAGATTTATCTGATCAGGTTTATTCCAGCCAGATTATCTGATCACTTTGGACCAAGTATCAGATTCACTTTCCAGTAACTTTTATCAGATTAGTTTTAACCACATTACCTGGTTTGTTCCAGCCAGATTAACAGATTATTATTCAAGGACACATTTAACACATTCAATTCACGGATCTTAGATGAATTCCTGTCCTTCTAGAATGTGGAAAACAAACTGAACATTGTGGTGATGTTCTGTGTGACCCCCACCTCGAAATCAACACACTTCAATGCGACATTGTGTATAAATCACTGGTTTATTCAGTACAAAAAAAGGCCGAAGGCAAAGGCATAGAAAATGAGCACACGGTTTAAAAAACAAAAGGCACAATAAATTAGAACAGCTGCTGCTCTGCCACAAGAAATAGAAAAGTCTTTTGACTGTGGCTGTGAGACTTTGAGGGAATTTTATTTGTTTGTGATCCACATACGATCACGTATGACACAATCAGTGGTCACGAGTTTAAAAAAAACAAAACAAACAAATAAACAAAACTAATTTTACACCGTTTTAATAGTAATGTGGGGTTCAGAGTTTGTGCTCCTAAAACGTGGAACATCCAGTGTGAGGGAACTTATTTGAGCGATTTGATGCCCTGCGTGTGTATGAGAACACGTTTACAGGGCAGTTGGCTGTTTTATTTTGTAGGTTACGGCAGAATCGGATTCTTGGAATCAGAAAACACCACAGGAAACAAGACCTGAAACAGACAAATATAAACTATATGAACACACAATTCATAGGCACACAATTGTACCATTTGGAAGGCATACAATTATCTTTGGATGCAGTGGCACGTGTTCAAATAGGAAGCAAGTCAAAGATCTCCTGCTAAGGAGCTCAAACCTTAATGAAAACTTACTAAGTGCAGAATTTGTAGAAACCCCTAATGAATATATTTCAGGTTTATTCTCAATTTTAAATACAAAAAAAAAAAAAAAAAAAAAAAAAAATCAAAAAGATTGAGGTGCAATTTAGACATTTTTTTACCAATCCTTGGTATTTAGTCCATGACGTTTTCATGTCAAATATAAACAGACCAGGTTTTAATCTGAACCAGGCGATCAGGCTTTGCCCGGGCGATCAGGTTTTAATCTGGCCCGGGCGATCAGGTTTTAATCTGAACCAGGCGATCGGGATTATTCTGACCCTGCGTCTGTCTGTATTATGGTTCCTAGACCACTAATTCATTGCCAAAGGGTAATTCATTTCTTAAAAAAAAAAAGAAAAAAAAAAGATTATTTTGTAATAAACAACAGTGTTTCTGACCATTTGACGGGAAGCGTCAGACAAAAGAGCAGAGCTTTTGCGTCCTAAATGGGTTGGTGCTGGAGGACACGCCGGTGAGCAGCGGATCCTGGGGAGCGTTCTGCATGCAGAACTGCTGGAGCTCCGCCGCCGCCTGAGACACCTGCAGCACAAGGAACAAAACGAATAAGACCTACAGCATTACAACTCCGTGACACCAAATTCTCCGTACCGATCGGTCAATGATTATTCTATAAACACCGGCTAATCCAGTTTATATTCGGGGGAGGAGTCTCCAGTGTCAGCTCTTTGAAAAAGGTTTGCTGGGGTTTTTCGATCGATTTTAAGGAAGGAAAGAAAGTCAAATAAGCTGCTGAGGACACGTCTGTTTACAGCTGCCACAACACAAACAGAAAATACTAACAATAGGCAGTTATATACAGTTTAAATGCAGTTTGTTTTATTGATAACAGCTACACCCTGCTGTAGTGTAAGAGGAATAAAACACTGCTGTTGTAGAAACAGAAAAGCACCAAGGCAGAAAGGAAACCGGAAATCAGAGTCCATTCGTGTCCAAACCAGCGCCCTTTAACACACGTCACTTCCGGTGGGGTCAATACTACATTACAGTGTTTGTTTTTTAAATGTAAGTGCTTTTTTTTATAACCTAATCAGGGCTCGCGCTATGGAAGCTAAACAGCGTTATCTATTGAACTGAAACTCTCGTAAGGCTAGCTCGGCTATCAGTTTTGCTTCTTGGCTAAAAAGATAAGATCGTTTATAATCTTAGCATTGAGACGATGTGCTCGGAATAATGAACTATAATCGGATTTTGATCAGAATAAACGTTTAAAGTGAATCCAGACCCCGCGATTAGACGCGCTTTGATGCACCCCAGGCCTACGCCCTTATCCGGCTGGGCGAGTTAGCATTTCGCTAACTTAGAATCCAAGCACCGAGCGAACAAACTTTCACACCTTCACCCTGTTGATGTTCGCCTCGAAGCGCAGCTGCTGCACGACTTTCTTCATTGCGTTCACGTTGGATGCTCCGGACATCGTGACGGATTCTCGACCAAAAAAAACCGCCGAAGAAACAGCGGACTGAACCGAGCGCTTTCCGTTATGTAGAATAAAAAAAATGGCGGCCGTGAAGTACGGAAAGCCAAGAGGGTGACGTGAATGCGGAAGGGCGCGGGGTTTAAACGAAACGTACTGTGTGCTTGAATTGTGAATAGAATAGAATAGAATAGAATAGAATAGAATAGAATAGAATAGA
>JAAIIK010000082.1:2655050-2677648 GCA_014706435.1 Silurus glanis
GAATAGAATAGAATAGAATAGAATAGAATAGAATAGAATAGAATAGAAGTTTATTTGCCAAGTGTGTTGACACACACAAGAAATTTGGTTCCAGCTGTTGGTGACTCTCAACAGTACAGACATTAATAATAACACTATACATTCATCTTATAGAAAACATTATATACAAGACAATACCAAATAAATAAGGAGAACAAGAAGATGGGGGGAGTATTCTGAGAAGCTAATGAATGAGGAAAATGAGAGAGAGAGAGAGAGAGAGAGAGAGAGAGAGAAAGAAGGTTGGATGGTGTGAAGATGGTGAAGCAGGAAGTGGATAGGATCAGTAAGGAGGAAGTGAGAGCAGAAATTAGGAGGATGAAGAGTGGAAAGTCGGTTGGACCAGATGACATACCAGTGGAAGCATGGAGATGTTTAGGAGATATGCAGTGGAGTTTTTAATCAAGTTGATTAAAGATTTTGGAAGGTGAGAAGATGCCTGAGGAATGCAGATGGAGTGTGCTGGTACTGATCTTTAAGAATAAGGGAGATGTGCAGACCTGCAGTAACTACAGGGGAATAAAGTTGATCAGTCACACCATGAAGTTATGGGAAAGAGAAGTGGAAGCCAGGCTGAGAGAAGAGGTGACAATTGAACAGCTTATTCCAGATTGAATGTAATTCTGTTAAAGGTTTAGGTCCCTTATTTTATATATACATTCTGTATAACTGTCTGGTTTCAGGTTTGAGGCCACCAGTTAGTACATGTAGATGAGATGGTGACTGGTGCACAAACCATAGTGTATATAAACACTATAGATGCATTATTACACATTTATCAGAATGTAATAAGCAAATCATTATTTGTAGGGAAAACTAATCTGTACAATCTAAAAGGTACAATCTTTGTATATTTAATATATTAATTCAAGTTGTGTAATAGGTAGTGTCCAAACACCGTACACATCAAGTACCCTTGATCTAGGGTGCACTTTATATGGAATAAGGAGGCGTTTCGGACACTATCTATATTTTTCTACAATATAGACTTAGAAGATGCGGCGCCATGGCAATATCGCTATGGCAACCAGACTAGACCAATCATCTGTCGCGTTCCGAAGGATGGCGTCAACGATTGGCTGGATGATCTGTCTGTCCCGAACGATTGGAGAGAGTTCATAATCGGTGGCCGCGTTCCAAATAGTGCGGTCCTCCCTACATAAGTGAAGTATAACAGAATATAAAGCAACGAGCACAAGCGCCCTTTTTAGTGCACTTAATGTGTAAAAGAGACGCGTTCCGCGTAACTTGTCCAACTCATTTAAAGTTTGAGTTCATTGGTGCTAGGGTCGAGCGAGGGTTTGTTTTTAGCCATTATTTTTGATAAAATCTGGCATTAAATTAAGTTCGAAAGAATGTTTTATTACCCCAATGTGCTTAATCACAGAACTGGATGTTTCGCTACAATATGGTGAGTTTTTACAATGATTAAAAATAAAGATGAATCATTTGAGTATATATTAAAATGGAAATATTTACTTGAATATTAAAGGTAAATTGTAGGGTTTTTTTTTTTTATCTCCGTTTTGCTTTTTAAAACGAGAAGATAATATTAATGAATTATTTTTGCCTCATCAGGCTGTGCGTCAATAACCTACATAACCGACAGAGGGCGCAATAACCAGCTAAACGAGTCTAATAGTATGACGCCTCCTGATACAGAGTGAATGTGTGTGTGCGTGTGTGTGCGTGTGTGAAATTCTCCTCAGGCTGGCGGCTACAAAGGCCAGAAAGATGAACCGGCGTGATCTGCTCAAGGTGAACGTTCAGAGCACATGGTGAGAATTTTTGGGTACAGGCCAAAAGTTTGTGGACACCTGAGCATAAGATTGACACGCCCTTCTTTTGTAAAAACATCCCAAAGCATATTTAGTCCCCATTTGCTTTTAATTATAACCTCCTCCACTCATCTGGGAAGATATTCCACTAGATGTTGTGGACACTTGCGGAGGTTCTTTCATCCACCAGGGTGTTAGTAAAGTCAGGTTATGATGAAGGTTTGTCAAAGAAGCACATGTGGCTGAAAAATTCAGGTGTCCCAGTACTTTTGTCTATGTAGCGCATATAATATAGTTAATCTCACAGCGCTGAGGGATTCTGGATTGTGTTTTTTTTACGTGTCGTAACCCTGCAGCACTGACATCATGAACTACGTGTTGGTGCGAGTGCCTCCTCTGGCCGCGGGTCTGCCTCGGCCTCGCTTCTCCCTCTACCTCTCCTCCCAGCTGCAGTACGGCATCGTGCTCGTCTTCCACCACCAGTGCCAGCTGCTCCTGGGTGTGTGTGTGTGTGTGTGTGTGTGTGTGTGTGTGTGTGTGTGTGTAGGGCAACAAATCTACACCATACACTATAGCCTTCATGTGTTTTCTTTCTTTACATGGTTGAAGCTCGGGCTCTTAGTCTCACAACATTTTTCTTTCTCAGAGGAGATCCAGGGGGCCATCGACCGACTGCACCGTTACCATGTACAGGTGCAGATCGACATGCTGCCCGAGGACATCAGGTCAGAGGTTGCACTCATCTGTAAATGATACGTCTATAAACGCTCTCCAGTTCGGCTCGTCTCATCCGGACATCACGAGTTCGATTTATCATGATGCCACAGCCATCAGCTGTGCTCTTGGAGTGGGAGGGGCATATGTGCTCTCTGTTCTGTCAATCACAGTGGCATTAGCCAATCATGGGAGTCCATGAGCTTGTGCATGCAGAAGAGGGCAGATAGCACTTTTCTTTCTTAATTTTTGTTTCATGCTCTTTCTTTCTTTCATTCGTTCTTTCGTTTGCTCTTTCGTTCGTTCGTTCTTTCTTTTCTTCTTACTTCCTTTCTTTCATACTTTCCATCCTTCCTTCCTTCCTTCCAGTATTTTCCATGTGAGATGGAGATATTACGTTCCTTTGTTTCAGACAAACTCAAACACTTCCAGATGCTCTCGCTTTACTGACGGAGACGGAGGGAGCGAGGGATCCGTTCTTCGGGTCAATGGAATTTGGTATGCCCAGTCCAAGTAGCCTCATGCAGGTGAACATCCGTCTGTCTATCTATCTATCTATCTATCTATCTATCTATCTATCTATCTATCTATCTATCTATCTATCTATCTATCTATCTATCTCTTGATTGACAGCTGGCTCAGGAAATGGGCGTGGTTTCTCCAGAGAGTCTGCTGTCTCCACCTTTGGAAGGTGAGCACGAACATCACAAGCTGAAATCCATTTCACTTCCTGTTCTGTAATTTTTTCTCTGTTTTATTTTTCCTTCCCTTTTTTTTCAGGCATCACAGCGAGTCAGGAGTCGATCACGATGACCGAGCAGGAGCCCGTTATCCTGCACGAGCCTGAGGTGCCGATGATTAGTGTTGCCATGGCAACTTGCTATAGTGAAATCTATAGTTGATTAAATTTTTTTTCCATGCTGTGGTTGCAGTTCGAAGGGGCGGAGCTACAGGAGATTGACATGATCGAAATGCTGCTGGAGCAACCGGATCATTTCCCCGAGGGTGAGAATGAATAAAAGTTGAAGGAATAATGGAGTGTAGAGGTCAGGTGGAGGTCAGGGCAGGTTTTTTCCCCCCAGGTGAGGACGAAAGAGAACGTGAGGCAGAACAGGCAAGGCAGAGGGAGAGAAGAGAAAGAGAGAGGGAAAGAGAAGGAGAAGAAGTTGAAGAGAGAGAGCGAGAGCGAGAAGCAGCAGAGATAGAGAGGACGAGGGATCTGACGGGTTCGACCCTCCTCATGGAGCCGTACGTCCACATCAGATAGAGGAAGACATCTGGACCGAAAGTCCTTTTTTTGTTTGGAAAATGTGATTATTTTTTCTTCATCCACACTCAGGACTCAAACCACTGAAGTGGCAAGCAGAGACATCGTGTCTGTGCTCGAGGAGATGGAGCTGCCTGCTGTGATGCCCGAGCCAGCTCAGAGAGAGAGAACCCCGGAGCCCATCCCTATTCCACCGTCCCCGCTGAGTCCAGACAGAAGGGAACGCCGGAGAGAGAGTCCTCGCCTTCAGGAGGTTTGGAAAATACTGATTTTCCTCCACAAGGAATTTTATATTCTTAGAAATTAATACCTCACTGAAGTCAGAAGGTTCCTCAATGTTTTCAGTTTCATTGTCAGTAGTGTCCATAGTGTCTTATTGTTTTATTAAATTACAGTACTCAGTAGTTTGCCTTTCGAATTCCACACTTTTATTAGTATTCATTTTATTTTCAGCAGTTTTAGTCTTGTAAGTAGTTGTACAGTCAGTGGTTTCAGATTTTTATTTACAATGTCAGTTGTTTAAAGTTTTGTGTAGCTTCACTGTCAGTAGTTTTGTGGGGGGGGTTGTTTTTAGGTTTACTGTTGGTAGTTTTAGTGTTATTTTTAGTTTCACTGTCGGTAGTTTGTATTATTGTGAGTTTCACTATTAGTGGTTTTACTGTTATTTGTATTTTCACTGTCAGTAGTTTTTGTGTTATATATTTTTCTGTTTCACTGTAAGTAGTTTTAGGTTATTTTTAGATGTGCTGTCAGTAGTGTTAGAGTTATTTTAGTTTCACTGTCTGTAGTTCTTGGGCGATTTATAGCTTCACAGTCAGTAGTTTTTGGTTGTTTTTAATTTCACTGTCTATAGTTTTAGGGCTCTTTGTAGCTTTACTGTCAGTAGTTTTAGGTTATTTTAAACTTTAGTGTCTGTAGTTATAGGGTAATTTGCAGCTTCACTGTCTGTTGATTCAGGTTGTTTGAGTTTCACTGTCTGTAGTTTTAGAGTTATTAGTAGATTCACTATCAGCTATAAGTAGCTTCACTGTCAGTAGTTTTTGGTTATTAGTACCCTAATTGTCAGTAGTTTAAGGTTATTTTTTGTAACTCTACTGTCTTTTTTATTTTAGTCAGTAATTTTTTTTGGTCTACTTTCAGTAGTTCTGCTATTAAGCTCAATCGCCAATCATTTTAATTTCATATTTAGATTTATCAGTTGTTTTATTATAAATGTCCTGTTAGATGTTTTAGTGAAACCTACAGCTTTCCTGTCCCAGCTCGTCCAAGTCCCAGAGGCCCCTGCAGTGGGACAAAGAAGGAGGAAGAGGCAGCTGGTCTTTATGGATGAGGAAATACAAATATCCCAGGAAGCACTGCAAGCTCAGATTGATGATCCAAGCATTGAAACCAGGCATTTGGTAAGATGGCAGAAATCACGTTTTGATGTCCATGATTACCTTCTGTTACGATGCTCCATGAAAACGTGATTTCACTCACAGGAGGACGTTCTGATCAGAGCACCTTTTCGAGTGAACGAGGCAAAAGGTCTCCTCAGTAACCCGTGCATGAGTGAGTAACCATTCAGCTTTAGCATCTGTCACACAACCTGAACAACCGTAAAACTACTGACAAAATCGTCAAGTTACTACAGTTACTTCAGTATTATTTTCAAACTCAGTGTCAGTAGTTTCTGAGTTCCTTCAGCTTTTCTCTTCACATTCAATGTTATTGTCAGTATTTCATCTAATGTTCCAGTTTTACGGTCAGTATTTTCAGTTTCGCTGTCAGTAGTTTGTGAGCTTTTATTTATTTATTTGATTTGTAAGTACACTGGATATACGTTATGTTTCTGGCTGCCATTAGTTAATTTTTTTGTCAGTACTTTTACTTAGCAGTAAAGCAGTACTTTTACTTTAGTACCTTGTCAGTAGTTTTTTCATGTAGGTTTTACTGTCAGAACTACTGTATGCAGGGTTATTTTCTGTCTGTAGTTTCCGCTTCATGTTTAGTGTTACTTTAATTTTCTCAATGGTCTTGTTTTCATTTGCAATCTTGAGGCTGGATACTTCATATATATATATATATTTTTAAAGTTTTTGTTCTCCGCACACAGACCTTCCAGCTGATATTCGGGAGTTGTGGAATCAGGGCGCCTTCATTCCTCACATCCCTCCCTCCAGACGTCGCAGGGAACCTGAAGAGGAGGATCTGGAGGCTGTACGAGAGAGGGAGAGAGGACGAGAGGAGCAGGAAGAGGGAGAGCTCAGAGAGGTCAGGGAGTTTAGAAAGGGAGGAGTGTTTCCAAAGGTCTGGAGACTATTAGCAAAAAGTGCTGTTTCTGTTTCCTCATCAATGTTCTTATACAAGATTAAATCATACATTCTGTAAGGATATAAAAATCCAAAACAGCCTCGAGTTAGTCAGTAGTTTGTGTTATTTCCAGTATTACAATCAGTAGTTTGTGTTATTTCCTATTTTACAGTCAGAGGTGTATTTCTTGTTTAGTAGTAAATAGTTTGATATTTTTATTATTTCAGTCAGTGGTTAGTGTTAGGTTTAGTGTTACAGTCAGTATCTTGTGTTATTTTCAGTATTTCAGTCAGTAGTTTATGTTTTTTCCAGTTGAACAGGCAGTAATTTGTTATTTTCAGGATGCCAATCAGTAGTTTGGGCTATTCCTAGTTTTACAGCCAGTATTTTGTGTTATTTCCGGTATTACCGTTGGTAGTTTGTGTTATTAACAGATTTACAGTCAGTATTTAGTGTTATCTTACAGTCAGTAGTTTGTCATTTCTAATTCTCTTGTAAAATCAGTAGGTTTTGCTATTTTTATATGTATATCAGAAAAACATGACGTGCAGAAGGTCGATGGTGATTGCTGACAGAATGACACTGCACTGATTCGTACTCTATTTTATATTTTACTGTGGAAACACAAAATGTTTTCCCTCTGTTTAATCACGCAGATGCCCACAGAGATCGTGGAGTCCGGCGTCTCACGCTACGATACTCCAGGTCAGACACCGGCACTCTCTCATTACCGAGAACTTTTGATTTCAGCTCAACGTTATGATGTTCACAGACATATCGCTATTTCCAGTTTCTTCTCTGGTGATGGAGGTAACAGATAGAGAAATCTCACCCCTGGAGACTCCTGAGACTCGACGGTAAGAAGGCGGGAGACTGTAACGTGGACCATGTAGCGCATTTGCACTTCTCCCCTAAATGCAGACGTTTTACTGAAGATCCAGGTTGATTTGGTGCGTTTCTTTTTATGTCCGCAGGTCTCCGGTTCTTGTCTCAGTAGGCGGTTTGGAGGATATTCCGGAGGAGAGAGTGCCTGAGTTGGAGGAGGTCACCATGGACATCGACCCTCTCGAGTAGCGTGTACCATGTTTACTGTGGGCTCGTTGTTTCAGTTTTAAAACCAGTAGTTTGTTAAAAAATATTATCAGTGTCTCTGTGATGAACGAGAACGAATATTTAATTTGTTAGCTTGTTAATGATTTGGTTACATGTATGAGAACAATGAGACGCCAGGCGTATGATTCTCATTCCACAGTGTTGTGTTCTGACAGGACAATAGCGGCTATGGGTGCGGATGAAGTGACATTTCACTCCCTACTGCCCCCTAGAGTCAAACGCAGAGCCATCGCTCAGGCATTCTGGAGGCTGCTTGGTAAAATACAACACTACACAACTGTACATACCGTCCCTGTCTCTCCCTCTATCTCTCTGTCTCTCCCTCTGCCTTTCTGACTGGCACTCTCTTTGTCTGTGTCTCTCATTCTGTCTGTCTCTCTCGCTCTCTTTCTAAAAACAGTTATAGAATATGATTAATTTTGATCGAACTTGTGTGTTTTATCAGAGCGAATCGACAAGAAAGAGGTGAAGGCGCGACAGGACGAGCCGTATGGTGACATCATCATCTCCGCTATACAGCGCCGTCCCGTCTGAAGGAGAGACGTCCCGCATGGTCACGTGCCTATTTGCAATTTTTCATGTTTTAAAATGAGTTGAAACGCAGACTGTTGGAGTTTCACGAAGAATCGGATCGAGGTTTTAAACACGTTTACATTTTATCCGTTTCATATGGAAGACGCTTTTTGTAATGAAGAAATTGTGTTTATTTAGTTACTTTGATTTATTTAATTCAGGCATTGAGGTTCTGCTCAATAACCGAGTCACATCACATAAGAAAATGGTTTTAATCGCGTGCCAGATGCTACACAATAAATGTTACCATTATGAGGTTTGTGCAGCGCGTTGCTGGCGTTCCTTTTAACGTTTCATCTTCACGTGTTTTATTATTACGTATTTCATTACTTCGTGTTAAACGCCCATATTAAAAAAACCCCCAAAAAAACCGATTCTAGCATTTGTGGAATATTTACCGTGTTTGTTATTGATTTAAAAACATTTGTTTTGAAATTGAGAAATTATTTATATACATAAATTGATACCAGTAAAAGTCCATCAGACTGACATTTTCTATTGTAAATTTAAAAGACACAAGCGTCTGCTTTTTTACCACAACAAAGCACATAATGGGGAAAAAACACGTCTATAAACGATATACACGTGGGTCTTTAGATGTTCCTTTATTTCCTTTTATTTACAAGTAACAAACAGAAGTACTTATATATAGGGACAAAAATATGAACCCCACCATAACCTTGTTTTTTGCACGCATTCGCCAGTACAAAACAGTACAATGATCAATACAATACAATACAGTACAATGATAAATATATTTGGCACAGAAAAACTTTCACATTACGCTAACAGTTTCATTATTCATACTGGGACGTCTACATTTGATATTCAATTTAATATTACTTAAAAAAAAAAACTTTCACAACTTTTCACTTTTGCACATCGAAGGCTTCACTATTGAGGCGTTATGATTATTGTCTGAGATTCCTACCTTGTTTAAAATCTAAAATGACCTGCAGTGTATGGACAAGATGTGATTGTGCCTCTTGAACATCCAAATCCACATTAATCCCCACTTGTTGTTACAATAACCTCCACTCTTCTGGGCAGAAGTTCCACTAGAATTTAGCGTAGAGATTTTGAGATTTCATTCATCCACAAGGGTGTATTTAAAGTGAGTTGAGGTGACAAGAGGAGGCCTGGGGTACAGCCAGTGTTTCAATTTATTCCAAAAGTTGTTCAATAGGTGTTCAAGATCTTGCTTGGTAAAGATTCTACAAATGTCCAGGACCTGTATTTATTGGCTATTGAAAGGATGGACTCCCAAAATTTCTGCCCTCAGGACACTGGTGAAGCCGACATGATCCTTGTGCATCAGATCCAACAGTGCACTGGTCACCTTATTATTTAATAGGTATCACTACATGAAAACGGACTTATTTTAAGCATCAAAAGCAGAACTACATCTTCCCTTCCTAGCCATAGCAAGAACTTCACAAAGAACTACAATTTTCAAGGCTAGAAAGTCAATCAGCAACAGTTTGTTTGTCTTCCGTCCAACATATGATATTATGATATCAGTCAGCTTGCCTGACTTTCCAAAAAATTTGACTTTGTTTAAAAAACAACAAATTTCATCCCACACAACTCTAGATGGTTTGGTTCCCATGATATTTCTTCATAAGCATTTTCCCCCGATTTGGTCTGAGGAACCCCGAGGAGTTTTATTAGTATGAATGTCTTGACAAAGGCGTATCCTCCAAGAGATCATCCTGTAGGAAAGAATTTCAAAGTTTTTAACAATTGAATTTTCAGTCTTGCCAGGTTCTCTTCTCCTATAACGCTATATTCCTTCCACTGGCTTCCTGTCGTTTCTGGTGTCAGATTTTACAAAGAAAAGCAGAAGCTAAACACTGATCTGGCACGTACTATCTGAAGATACTTATCAAATAATCCAGCCACAAGCCTGACTTGGTGTGACCCCCTACCCTCAAGATATAACAATGCACTGAACTAGCACCAGGATGGAGGAATTACCTTCTCATGGCTGTCTTGAAACAGAGTGTGATGACCAACGTCTTTTTTTATAGGTTTGCATAAGTTCCCAAAATAGCTCCTTTCCAACTTCTAAGATTTTTGCCTATTTCTACTATTGTGGTGAATTTCTAATGGAGGCTCACCATGGGAACGTCTTGCAGCCTGTGGAATTCAGGATGGCCGCTTTGTTGGCGAAATTTGAGGAAGAGCATGATGGAGAGCATAGCGGTGCTAATGATAAAGATGGAGATCAGGCCGGCAAGCAAAGGATCCAGAGGAGACGGAAAAGGCACTCGGTCTAAATCTGAATTGGTGGAAATACAAACAGAATATACAAATGATGGGATGCATATGAACAAAAGGGAAAACTCAACAACAACTCAAAAAAGAGTACCTTCATCCCCTACATCTAGTTCTGATGGTCTAGCCTGGTTCTCTTTTTCCAAAGAAGTAGATCCGGTGATTAAGTCTTTGAGAGTAGAAGCTGGAAGAGAAGGTGGGATTAAAGATACTGCTAGGGTCGTCTCTGAGGTGGTGGATATAGCAGAGTTTTGATGTTCTTCACTGAGATTTGTAGACAAAGGAATGGATGATCCTGGTGTAATGGTGGTGCTCCTCAATAGAATGGGGGATTCAGTGAAATCTGAAGAACCATACAAAGGAGAAAAGAAGAACAGATTTCCGACAAGGAATTAGCAAATATATCAAGAATAACTTAGCCAGGTCTGAAAAGTAAAGAAGACTTTTCAACTAAAAGAATGGTACCTTGTGTTGCATTCGTTGATGTGACGCTTTCTGGCGGCTGAATGATGGCGGTAGAGTCTGTGTTCGGTTTTGTGTTGATCACATGATTTACAGTAAGAATGGAGGTTAAGGTAGGAGAGGAGGCGGTAGATGCACCTAGCGAAAATGGAACCAGTTCCCTGTTAGATATGTGTGATTCCGCAAAGCAAGATCAGTTCAGAGCATCGTCATGTGTTGCAAGACGAGACCCTCTTACATCACTTTGACTCGAAACCAAGAGTGAGATGCATTTATAGGTGCTAATTATAGCCCTGTTTCCAACCTGCAGCATTTAGAAACCTGAGATATTGCTGAGCTCGCAGCGCTCATATGAATTACTAGTACTTCCACCTATTTACATGTATTTTTTTTTTCTACGACAATAACAATTATAACTTCGAAATGAAAATTGAAGGATGTTTCTCTGGTAACAACAAAACAAATGACTTTTTGGGTTCCCATTCCATAGTGTTTATATTGCTAATAAAGAGCTGATGATAAAATACAGGTTTGTATATTTGATATTTTACATCGATATCGGACTCGAATTAATTCACTGCAAAAGTCTTTAAATGGTCATGCAACGTGGGTGATATTTGAGCGTCATTCGGTAGATCAGAGCTGTATTATATGTTGCCAGGGCTCGATCCTGAGACGCTCGGACTGCTGGAGCTCTTCTCACCTTCTCACCATCTGCTGCTGCATGATTGATCCTAAGACAATCCCGATCTTATTGTCTCACAAAGCTTTTCCTTACCAGTATCACCTCTGGCTTCCGCGTCATGGATCTAAACCAGCCTGAAATTGGATTAAACTATGCTCCAGAGGTTGCTATTTTCGGAACTTTCACATCCAATCAAATTGGACTGGTTTAGCACTACCTGAGTAGGTTCTTGTCTTAAAATGTATTGTCATTATGGCGTCATAAACAATGGAGTTGCGCTTAAAGATAAAAAATGGTTCTATTTATCACTCCTGTCTCTATCTGTGGTAGGTCTTCTGAAATGTTGCGGTGAAGGTGGAAGACGAGCGAGGTCCACCCTAAGGGTGTTTTTGGGGTCGGTGATCTTTGAGGTTACAAACAGGTCAATGGCTTCAGTTAAAGAAGCCCTGGTTGAGGCAGGAACTGATGCAGAGGACTTGAGAGGGAACAACGAAAAAATACAGGGTGAATGAGAACCTGTTAGTTCAGGTACGAGTAGGGGGCTTTGGCTGTGTCAGTACAAAGCTGTCATGACCTTTAACTGTGACAGAAGTGCGGAGGAACCGACAAAACAGGTGTTGGTTAAAACAGGAATACTGTACAATCCAGAATTATTGGCGCCCCCAGTAAGGATAGGTGACAAGGCTATGTGAAAATCTTTGCAAGATTAACAGCTAAAAAAAAAGAATAAAAATTGAGTATAAAAGCGATGGAAATGAAAAATTTGGATAATCCTGGAGCCAACTCGACACGGCTCACGCAATAAAAAAAAAATGTGTAGACCAGACTTGATAAATATTCAGCGCGAGGCTGTGCTCATTATTACTGAAAAACTCAAAGCATGTGGTTTTGGGTTTTTTTTTAATCGAGGTGGCAGGTTGAAGTTCGCACTTCAAGGAGCTCATTAACAGTTCTGGAAGTGAATTTCTCGAGCTTCAAATGTGAGGCGTAAAAAACAAATCAGAGAGACAGACAGTTAAATGAAAAGACAGACAGGGATTTAGAGACAGATAGAAATAGATGGGTTGTATTTAGACATATAGAAAGACCTTGCCTATTTACTGCCGAGAGGTTTGTCTTCATTTTCATTCCTTTTCACACATCACTGATATTGTCTGGTTTAAAGAGGAGTTTAATGAAGTTTCTAATACAGAAAATATTCCTTGAACATTTCATTTCCTGAGCATCTACTAAACAACAATAATAACATATTAATAATGCATAATAATATAATAATAACATAGTAATAATAATAGTGTGAAGGCTCTAACCTTTAAGACTCGGTGTGTGTGTCAGGATCGCCATGCTCCACACGAGCCCCCACACGAGCGCATCCATAATTCACAACAAACCAGATGGATTTGTTTCGCCCAGATCTTCTCTGATCTTCTCTCCGCAGTCACACTTCTTGGATCATGTCATCTTGAGAAAATTGCTATGCTCCTGTGTGTGGTTTTATCACTTCACTTGAAACACACACACACAGACACAAACACGAGCCAAGTAATGCGCGGATCTGTGGTGCCGCTGCACGGCTCTCAGATGTCAGACCAAACACCCACGTGTGTGTTGGAATGAAGGGGTGTGTGTGTGTGAGAGAGAGAGAGAGAGAGAGAGTGTGTGTGTGTGTGTGTTTGTAGAGCTCCAGGGTGAGTCTGACATCGACTTATAGGCGCACACACCACTCTCTCTCTCTCTCTCTCTCTCTCTCTCTCTGGGCAATTTCTACAATGCAATGCTGGCATGCAGTATTATAGCTGGATATGTCTTTTTTTAGATCAGAAGGTCCCACCAGCACTAAGCTGCCAATGCTGGTGACTTGAGCGAGGCCCTTAACCCTCAACAGCTTAGCCATTATGAATGAGATAATTGTAAGTCGCTCTGGATACAGGCGTCTGTAAATACAATTAAATTTTATTTCTTTTAACCATGGATATTGTCTCAAAGCATCTTTGCAGCATTAAATAGATTAGGAATACAACTTTTCAATGTATAAATCAGTCCAAATAAGTTCATCCAGTGGTGTGTCCTGCGCAGAGCTCTGACATACTCAACTCCACTGAACACCTTTGGGATAAAACTGGAACTGGACAACAATACCTGACCTCATTAACACTTTTGTGACCAGATAAAAATCCCCAAGGCTTTCCTGAAAAGGGGCAAGGGGGGTTAAATCTGGAATAGGAGGTTGTAATGGTCAGGGGTACACAAACCTTTTGGCAAAATTGTGTACGATTTCAAACATTCAAAACTTCTTCGGGATCATTTTGATTAGATCATATCTATCAAAAGAGAGCGAAGCAGAAGCGTTTCAGTCTGTCTCATCTGAAAACTGAACTGTTTAGCTACAAAAGCTTCCAAATTTTCCAATTAGCTTCCAAATTTCGTGCTAATGACGTCCTCAATGTCAGTGCTAGGTAGCTGATGTATGACGTGTGTGACGTGGCTTTGAGCCACCCTATGCCTAATCTAATTCTTTTCTAATGATAAAAATGGTGCTCAGAAACCATACAACCACACAACAATTGCAGCATAATGCATTTGGAAATTTCGCATCTAGCTAGCAAAATGCATAGGTAATTACATGTAAATGAGGTACTGCTTTTATAGTGTTTGATGAATCTGGGTTAAAGTGAGTTCTCAGACAGTGTAGGGCATGAGTAGTGCACTAGGCATGATTTGGAACACACCCCACAGTGTGGAACTACGCTGAGATTATTCAATAAGACTGGATACAGGCAGTGTGTAAGACCCTCTGCAGACGCTTTTGTGTCTTAAATCAGTCGAGGAACGCACTATGTGAGAGGTTTAGACAGCGATATATAGTTTTTTAAGGACATTTCGGTACACGATAGAACCGGCGATAATGTCCTCTTCCTCAGAACCGACCGAGTTTACTGCGGAGGCAGTGGAGAGGGTAGGAGATATCAATTATTTAGTTAAAAATGGCAAATGTCTCTGCTTTAACCCTCCTGATAAATCTGTAATTCATGACTTCTTTTAAAAAGCTACTTCTTTGTCCTTTTTTTATTGTTTAAATTGTTCTTAGAACAATTGTTTCATTTCAAAATTGTTCCTGTTTTACAGATATAAATGGTATATCAAATCTAATCAAGTGCACGCTATGAAATGTGTACAGCTGAGGTCATTATAGGAGACGTAGGACATAGAAAAGTAACCTGATACCCGAGTAAAGCTCTGTGATACTAATAATAAACTCCAGCATGTGTTGTGTGACTGCTGTTGGCACTCAGAGCTGGAGATTCACCAAAATATGAAGAATATCTCCTGCATCTCTTGACATTATTTAATTTTATCTTCTACAGGCTCTTCAGCAGCTGTACTATGATCCGGACATGGTGCAGAAGAACGTGGCCCAAAAGTGGCTGGCGCAGGCCCAAGCGTCCCCGCAGGCATGGCAGTTCTGCTGGAAACTGCTGTCCCCAGACAAGGTCAGGTACAACAGTCAGAATTAATAAACAGTGTGGTACAATCGAGGGGAGGTGGTAGCTCAGTGGTTAAGGCTCTGGGTTACTGATCGGAAGGCTGGGGGCTCAAGCCCTGGTATTACCAAGCTGCCACTCTTGGGCCCTTGAGCAAGCCCTCAGTGCTCCAGGGGTGCTATATCATGGCTGACCCTGTGCTTTGACCCCAGCTTACTAACAAAAGGAAGAATTTTGCTGTGCTGTGAAGATCATGTGACCTTTACAATACCTTTAGTTTTGGTATATCTCTAAGCAGTCCAGGGTTGCTTGGGGACACCATGGTGTTTCCCTCTCTCTCTCTGTGTTGACCTTCAGAATTTGCAGCTGTCTTTAAGCAATGTGATATCTATAGTGGTCAAATAGTTAACACCTTATATTTTATTACAGTGTAATGCCAAACAAATGATGGCGAATAGCACTTAAATGAAAAAACTGTAGAAAACGGACGTGAAGTGGAATTAATTTGCCGTCAAACAAACAGGTACCCGAGATCCAGTTTTTTGGTGCAAGCACTCTACACAGCAAGATCTCCAGCCACTGGCTTGACCTCACTTCTGAGTTCTGCGAGTCTCTCCGCTCTCAGCTCGTCACCCACGTGTGCCACTTCGCCCTCGGACCCAAGGTGGTGCTGACGCGCCTCTGTGTGGCCCTGGCGTCTCTGATCCTCCAGACGCTCCTTGATTCGTGGCCCAGCGCCGTGCCCGATCTCCTGCAGGCGTTCCAGAGCGGAGAGAGCGTGGGCGAGGTGGACGGTCGGTGCCTGGCATTGTTAGAAGTGCTCGCTGTGTTGCCTGAGGAGCTCCAGAGCAGGAAGTTCACATCAGGAAATCGTGCCAGGCTTCAAGCTGCCCTGGTGCAAGAATGGAAGTTGTTGTGTCCCCTGCTGAGGGAGCTGCTGCGGCGTGAAAGCTCGGTGTGCAACGTGAAGGAACGAGCGCTGCGCTGTCTGCCATCCTGGCTCACTCTAGGTGTTGATTTGGGTCAGAGTGAAGGGGTGCTGCAGGATAGCCTGGCGCTGCTTAAAGTGCCTGAGCTTTTTGACACGGCTGTAGAGTGCATCGTCGGTGCCCTCTCGGTTCCTGACTGGCACAGGTGAGGGATGCAGGCTTATGTTTTAAGAAGACATTAAATTTTTTTGTGAAAGTGAATTTAATCAGTGTGGAATAAAACGCTAATCCAACTTGGATGGGTAGGTCTGCAGACAGCCTGGTGAAGTCGTTGCCTCATGTGCTGGAGCTCAGGGAGCAGCTGAAGAAGGCAGTGCAAGAGAGAGACATGGAGACCTGTCACGGAATGTGTCGCATCGTTGTCACTCTCGCCGAAACCCACTGCAGGTCGGCTGCACCTCGTCAGACTTAAAGCATGCATGTAACACCTAAAACGTAGATCATCATCAGATCTAAAATACAGTTACAAATTCTGGTGCTGGGATGATGAATGACAAGCACCTGGACTTAGTTTAATCTTCTCTAGACATGTCAATATTAATAACACTGTCTTTCTTTCTCATGCCATCTCTCTTTTAAGAACTTTGTTGGAGCACATCGGACACTGGCAGAGTTTTCAGGCTCTAGTCAGTATGATTCTGTCCTGCACTGCGATTCCTGGCCACTACCCAGTGGACGAGACTTCCAGTTCACTTACACTCACATTCTGGTATACACTGCAGGTAATGAAGGATTTCAGCAGACCTGTGCATTTATATGTTAAGGTTCTTTGATAAGAGTTACTCATGTCAGTCACTTGTGTAACAGTGTTCAGCCACATAAATCTTTATCTCATGTTTCTTTGCATCGTGTTATACCAATTTACATATTGTCTATGAACCTATATTTCTGTAAAAGTTTTCCATTTTTCTTTCAGGATGACATCATGTCACTGGAAACGGAGAAGCAGACGTTTTACCTGCAGCTGTACAGACCCCTTTACTTCCAGCTGGTTGACGTTCTGCTGCACAAAGCTCGCTTTCCTAATGAGCGCGACTACGCCTCGTGGTCTTCTGATGACAAGGAACAATTCAGAACCTACAGGTGAATTAAATGTTGTACTGGTGACATTGTTGTGCTCATGTTGCGATGGAGTAGCTGTGAATAGTGTTTTTCATGCTGTAGAGTCGATATCTCAGACACTCTAATGTGTGTGTATGAGCTGCTGGGCCCTGAACTGCTGCGCAAACTGTACGACAAATTAGGCTTGTTGCTGACCAACACGACGCAGTCGTCCTCGTGGCAGGTCAGTATCTCATTTTATTGATGATAAATTCTAACAAAATCTAAGCATATTCAACGGGACAGAGCTACAGGTTTAAACCAGGGGTGATCCTATTATAAGTCAAAAAGTGATTCTTTGTTCTATCCGTTATTATATCTTATCTTTGTTTTTTCTCTCTATATGGAGGATATAGAGGCTCTGTTGTTCGGTTTCCAGTCCATAGCTGACACGGTGGACGTGAGCTACTCAGACGTGATTCCAGGTCTGATCGGCCTCATCCCTCTTATCTCGGCGAACAGCGTTCAGCTCGCGGAGACGGTCATGCTCACGCTAGGTATGACGGATCAGGATATGAAAAAGATGCTGTAGGAATTGTAGCTTCAAGCACCAGATTGCTCAAACAGTGAATTTGTATCCTATAAAGTTTATATGTATTGTGTAAATAGTCTCTGTGTTTTGAAGGCTCACTGGCCGAGTGGTTGTCCGATCACCCAGTCATGGTGCCCGCTGTCCTGTGCGTCGTCCTCCCCGCCCTGTCAGACGGCGAGCTCTCCGTGCCTGCAGTCACCACGCTGAAAAGAATCTGTCGCGAGTGCAGGCACCACCTATACCCGCACGCCAATGACATACTGGCATCTTCACAGGTTCACGAATAAAGCGCGATCAAATAAAGTTCCAAATAAGAACAAAAAGAACTAAGAATAAAGTATATATTTTGTGATTTTCTTCCTTTTTTAGGATGCACTTGTCAAGAGGATCCACAAGGTCAGACTTCTGTACATTTGCGGTGTGATTCACATCTGTGGTCGGGGGAGAATTATTAATGTGCACAGGTGTTTTTTTTTCTTTTACTACAGAGCCCTCAGAGTACGTGGCTGATGCAGGCTCTGGGGTTTTTACTCTCGGCCATGCCGGATGAGGAGATTCCGGAAAAACTGCTCTCTCTCCTCTCGCCTCATATCCAAGATTTGGAGAGGCTGGCCAATCAGACAGTAGGGATTTAACTCAGCTAATTCCAAACAGCCATATTTAGTGACATTTTTCATGTTAGATCTTGTTACACCTTATTGTAGATAATCTTTTCTTTTCATTTCCCAGCCCACTCCTGATAGTAAACTCTCCATGATCCACGTTCTGGGCCTGATCTCCAGTCTCTTCTCCACTCTTGATTTGAGCACACATGGCGAAGGTTTGGACGCGGTTCGAGGGCATCGATTTGCTTCTTACAACAATCCAGTAAAGAAACATTCATTTTGTTCAGCCCTCATCTCCTTTGTACAGTTTCAAACATCATTTTCTCATTATTTATTTTCATACTTCATGTGCCAGGGGTTTAATTCACCATGAGTAAATTCATTTTCCTGTTTGTGGATTTTTCTTTCAGATAGTAATCATGCTACAGCAAGTGTTTCCTGTCATCCAAACACTTCTGAGCAAGTGCCTGAAAGACAGTGAAGTGGTGGAGGTAATAGTGAGGTAATCACTCATTTTACATCGTTCTTTAATACATCACTTCCTTATTGTTTTGCTTCCTCCCAGGCTTCATGTGCAGTTTTCGGGAAGTCGATGAAAACCCTCGGTGGCGATTTCGCTCCTCTCGTGGCTCAACTTTGTGAGATGATCGGTCAGCTGTTCAGTGCCTACCCACAAGCCTCCGCGTTGGATCTCATCCAGCAGGTGGAATGCGAATGGGTATTTCGAAATGCCACGGCGATGATCTGAGAAATTACACAGCGGTTCTATTTCTCTTTACTGTTTTATAGCTAGTTCAGACATTTGTCTGTGAGAAGGAACAAGTCTCGTCAATCCGTGTCGTTCTGGAGCTTGTCACAAACGTCGCCATGTCTGTTTTTCAGCAAGGTAAGCAAGGATCCTCTTGATCATGGTCATGTATTTTTACCACCCAAAGTGGTTCATTGCATATACACTGTATAGACATATAGATAGCATTGGGACACCTGACTTTTCCACCCATATGTGCTTCTTCTCCAAACTGTTGAACTAGAAGACACAAACCTGTTCCAGCAAGACAATGCACCAGTGTACAAAGCCAGCTCCATAAAGATCTGCTTTACACCAATTTGTAGTGGAAGACTGACTGCTATAGAGCTCCAAGCCTATGAAATACCTTTGGGTTGAATGTGAACGCTGACTGCACCCCAGGCCTCCTCACCTCACCTACATCTGTACCTGACTTTACTAACACCCTTGTGGCTGAATGAAACCTCACAAATTTCCACCAAACAAAAATCTAGTGGAACATCCTCCCAGAAGAGTGAAGGTTACTAGAACAGGAATTGGGGACTCAATGTAGAATGGGATGTTCAAAAAGAAGCATGAGTCAATCTTTTGGTCAGGTGTCCTCAAACCTTTGTACATATGGTGTAGATCAAATCAACATAAGTCACTCTAAAACTGATTGCTAAATAACTTGATTGAGGGTAATTCACTTTGCTACGTTGTCTGTACCTTATTACATACGACGTCCTTTTGTTTATTTTAGATTAAACACTATCTTGGGTGTGTGTGGGTGATGTTGCAGGTGCAAGAGAACATCCTGACATGGCAGAGTCGTTTATGAAGCTTCACGCACAGGTTGGGAAATTTAATTTTAATTGGAGCAGAGATCCTGCAGAAAAGTATAAATTATTTAAGGTTTCCATTATCGTCTATTATAGTCTCTGTCCAGAGAGACAAACGGTGACGTGAAGTCTTCTTGGCTCACAGGTTTTGAAAAGGAAACCAGATCTTTATCGATCAGAGTGTCTTGATATTAGAGTGGTCTTCTACTGTGGTGAGAAGTCGAGCAGCGCATGTACTGTATAACAAAATACGCAAAATTTTGACACAAAGAAAGAATTTACAGTGTGTCTGCTTCTTTCTACAGGGATTTTAGCTCTCAGATTTCCGGAGACGCCCACTCTCAGGTCCACATGTGTGTTGTTTGTAAGTCCTTTTATTGCATCAAAACACGGTTGTGTAACGTGCTGTAGAATTTCAGAACTTCTTCTCAATTTAACATGCATAGTATTTTTGAAAGGTTTCTTTGCCTTTTCCGTCTACTTGTTTTCATCAGCACCATAACAAAACTGTGGGGTTTGAGTTAGAATAAATGAAATGATGAAGAACGACCTCTTCCTGAAATAAAAAAAATCCTCTCTGAGTTGTAGGCTGTCTAAAATTTGTAATCTTGACCAGTGTTGATTTATTCATTGATAGAGACTCAAAGCACTTTTGTAAGTCTCTCTGGATAAGAGCGTCCGCCAAATGCCGTAAATGAAATGACTGAAGTTTTCTTCTCCTGTATGTGGCACCGCTCAGACCGAGCTCGTGTCTCACTGCGAAGACGTCCCCGCTGTCCGAGACGTTCTGCAGGAGGATGGCCTGCTGCTTCTTCAAACCCTACTGGAGGTCAGGCATTATTCTACTCATATTGCTAACTAAAACCAATGGTCACCTTTTGACCATTTATTATATGCGTATGCCTGAAAACAGTTCATGTTCTCACTTCTTTTTTTTTATAGAATCTGTAAAAATCACCAGTCCTTTTTTTTTCCTCCTCCATTGACGTTAATCAAACATAAAGAGGACACCTCTAGAGACTCCATGTTCAATAAACATACATAAAACTTCATTATACACTTTTTTTCATAGACGTCCCTGTGTGAATGAATGAATGTTGTTTATTGCTTCACAAGTTCATAGATCAGCAATAAAATGGAGGATATTCTAAGAATTCTGTGTGTGTGTGTGTGTGTGTGTGTGTGTGTGGGTGTGTGTGTGTGTGTGGGTGTGTAGGTTATCAGCATGCAGGCTCCTCAGGGCCTGCTGGAGCACCTGGCTGATGTTCTATTCTCCCTCAGTCTCCACTGCCCCAGCTTGCTCGCGACTCGGTTGAGAGACGCCCTGCAGCCTGACGCCTTCCCCTGCACCTTTCTCACTCCGGAGCACAAAGATCGCTTCTGCCAGCAGATTCTCAGGTAATACGGGCACTATGCTGCCTTTGGCTGCAGCCTATTGAAGCCGACTTGCTCTGGGATTCGACCCAACACCCAATTTGCTCACTATGACAGAACCTGAACACATTGTTTTTTTCACACCCTGTGAAAAAAAGGTAGATGTGGTGAAGGATGATGATGTTCGGTTAACGATCAGAAGGTTCTGAGTTCAGATCCCAGCATCGACTAGCTACCATTGTCCTCAAAAATAACTATATCTTGTTTTGTTTTTTTTGCCTCGATTTCAGGGAACAAGCGAGTAAGTGGAAGATGAGGGACGTTGTGAAGGAGTTCTCACTGTCGTGTCGGGGTCTACAGGGAACGGAGCACACCGCGGATTACTGAACTACATCCATGTGTTTTCAGACACTTGTGTGGAATCCGGTGTATAGAGAAAAGATAATTCAGGGAAAAAACCAACAGTGGTCTGGCAAAAAAAAAAAATTATCTTTTTTTTTTGTTGTTTTTTTACAGATACCACAAGGTCATTGTGTTCTAATTTCATATTAAACCCTAGTTTTTTTAAATGTGTATTTCTAGTGTTGCCTTTACAAGTCATTGACATCCCCCTATTGACGTTGCTTCTGGGTGTCAGTGAACTTGGTCAGAAGGTGTTCTAATACGTTTTTGCTCCACAGCATACCTTTAAAATGCTAGCAGATCACTGGGCATTTTGAAGGCGGGGTCACCGAATGAATAACGAAAATGACCCACACATTTTTCATAAACTACTAACAGAGATCCTGCAGTAGTGTATTTATTTCCATATGGACGTCTCTCGGATGAACAAGATCCCGTTTGTATTTGTACTTACAAAATATTGAAAATAACAGGCGTTATAGATAAACTGTTTCTCTCTACTTACATTACACAACATCCTCTCGGCTCTCACATGATACAGTAACGAGAAAGTCGAAACAATAACAAACTGGGGGTTTTTAATGAAGACATGGGGAGGAGTGTGGAGAGGAGGAGGAGGAAAAGGAGGAGATGCCAGATTCTCTCTGAAAAGTCCTCCTTAGTCCTTTGACACTACCTTATCCTGGTGAAGAGATTCAGTACTGATTTGGATTCCTGAAATGGCAAGAAAATCAGCCGTTTAAAAATTACCCAAAGTAATAACAGTAATATATATATGGATTGTATGAATTTAACTAAATAAATATATAGATAAATACGCTATATTGCCAAATGTTTGCAGACACCTAGTTATAAGTATGGTATGTGCTTTTTGAGCATCACATTCCAAATTCAGTACTATTTTGCTCTTCTAATTCCCTTCACACTTCTGGGAAAACGTTCCACAAGATTTTGGAATTTTGCTAGCAGATATTTGTAGTCATCAGTGTTAGTAATGTCAGGTATTGATGTAGGTGAGGTGAGGAGGCCTGGGGTGCAGTCTGCGTTCACATTCATCCCAAAGGTGTTCAGTAGGGAGGAGATCAGAGCTCTATAGAAGGCCACTCAAAATCTTCCTCTTCGGGTTTGCAATTATAAGTGAATGCAAAATTGTATTGTACCACATGCAAAATCAAGCTTTGTGGTAACAACAGTTTGGAGAAAAACCACATATGGCAGGAAAGATCAGGTGTCCCAATACTTTTGTCCATATAGTATGTGTGTGTGTGTGTGTGTGTGTGTGTGTGTGTGTGTGTGTGTGTGTGT
>JAAIIK010000082.1:2677658-2699002 GCA_014706435.1 Silurus glanis
TGTGTGTGTGTGTGTGTGTGTGTGTGTGTGTGTGTGTGTGTGTGTGTTACCTTGGTGCAGCGTGTTTTACTGAAGACATTCCAGAACCTGAGAGTCTCGTCTCCTGCTCCTGTCACTATAGCTTCCCCGTCTGGAGACACAGCCTGGCGAACATAAACACACACAAACATGCAGTTTAAAATCTATAAAGATATTGAGTTTAATCGCATGTGATGAAACAAACCGAGCTGCACAGTTCGGCCAGTAAAGTTCCTGCTTACCAAGTAGAGCACACGGTACGAGTGTCCCGTTAGCTTGGCCACCTGCGTGAGTGATGGATATTTCCACACCAGGATCTGGTTTTGCGAGTAGCCGTGAGTGCTGACCTGCAAGACCCCGTGGATTGTATGTTAGACTATAAGCATTTGGCACCCTAACATGAGGAACACAACTCATTTCATGTGTGTGTTCTCTCACCAACTCGTTGGCATGTTTGGACCAGGCCAAGTTACAGACTTGGGAGCCGGTGTCGGTGCTCTGCAGCGCTTGTCCCGTGAGCGTGTTCCAGAAGCGCAGGCAGCGGTCGGCCGTGCCTCCTCCGGATGCCAGCAGGCCGTGCTGATGGGGCGACCATGCGATGGCCTTCACTGCAGCTAAATGCTCGCTGTACTGCTGCACGGGCACCAGGCTCGAGCTGTTCCACACCAGGAGCTATACAAAGCACAAGATCACTCTGTTATAACAGGTAAGCGTTATCAGTATGACTATCCTTAGCACTCTTATTCACAACCTTGTTATCGTTGCCCCCGGAGGCGAGATGCTGGTGGTCAGGGGACCATTTGAGGCCGCACACTTCCTGTCTGTGGCCCTGTAGCCTCCTCTCAGCAGCAGGCGGTGCGCGGACGTCCCTCTGCAGGATCACCCTGTCCCTGCTGCCCGAGGATAACTGCTCGCCGTTCCATGCTAAAGCACCTGAGATACAAAACCGGCAAACCAGATATTACATTACAAACGCATGCTTTCTAACCATAACACATCAAAACAAAGAGTTTATACAGACCGACACGAGCCGAGTGTCCTTCCAGGCTGGTTAACTTCCTCCCTCCGGCTGCATCCCAAATCTGTACAAAGCCTTTGTGGGTTCCTACAGCAACTAAGCTTCCCTACGAAGAACATAAGCAGTAGTATTTTTTTTTTTTTATTATTACCGAACCTGTATTGTATTTGCATAAGGCAGAAAAAAAAAAAAAAAAAAAAAACTCATAATAATTGCTATGCTACTCACCCTCTCATTCCAGCAGACTGAAGTCACGGAGTCTCCATCTACCGACAAATCACACAACCGTGTCACCTGTGAATTAAAATGGCACATCAGGACCACTGTCCCATAAAGTAGCAGAGCAAAAAATATTTACTCCCATGTTCCTTTACACACCTGACTGGTGCAGGCGCTCCACAGGTACACACAAGCACCAAGACCAACACTGAGCAGGTTTCCGGCAGACCAGTCTACCTGTTAATACATTGCAAATCGTAAAATGCATGTGCAAACACCGAACCGTGACGTTATTACATAATACGGCTACACTGATTCAAGTACTAAGCAACAATAGGGAGTCGTGACCAATGACCTCAGTGGCAGGCAGCCTAATTTCAGCACCAAGGACAGCAACATTTAGAGTAAAGTCACTGACAAATGATGTGGGCGTGGCCTCCAAAACCAGTCCCAAAAATCATACAACAAATTTTTTTTTTCTATTACAACAGCTTGCTAAGTAAACTTCGTAGCGACTTTGCTGTTGCATTATGACATATAGTAATAATGTAATGCTATTAACGCTTTACTATTCTTGAACATAAAAAAAAAATATATGTGTGTACCAGGTTAAGGTAGAAGTCGTCCTGCAGCTCCGGTGCATCCAGAACCTTAAAAGGGATTTTGGAGATCTTTCGTGCCGGCTTTCGCGGTGAGCGCAACAGCTTGTGACTGCACAATCAAACACACACACGCCACACTATAGGAATGCCATATGGGACATGTGAAGCAGCGAGTGAAAGAAAATGAGGAACATGCCCCGAGACTACCTTTTGTTGCTGAGGGGAGAAAGGGAATACGGGGAGATGTCAGTTCCGCTGTCGAAAGGCACTCTCTTTGTGTGAAGTGTGTACTAGAGGAGACAAGAAAAAAAAGGAAACCAGGTTATATTTGCCTACAGAATGAGCAGAGCAATAAACAAACTAAAAGCTGTTGGAGGGTCTCACCCTGAAGAGGTTGTGAATGTCCTGGGAGAGGACGGCATGCTGTCGGTCGTCCGTGTGAGGGTCAGGGACAGTCTCGATGCCTGCTCCCAGGAGCTCGTTCCGAAGCAGAGCAGCGTAGGCCACTGCATCTGTATTTGAATATGGATCAGAAACCTCGATGACCTCGAATTAGAAATTTTTGGTCCAAAAATGAGCCAAAAACCGAAATGCAAACTTTACCCTTTCCTGTGTCTGCGCTGGCGTCCTTCGAGCGCTGATTTTGGTTGGGAGACCAGCAGTTTTCCTGCAGAATCAATAAAAGTAAGCGAGGTGCCATTTTGAAAAAGGGCCTTCAAATAACAAACATAACTCACGTTGGCATAATGAAAGTTGATGCTCCAGTTGCTTCCTGCGCGAGTGGGAATGAACCTGTCGCCTGACTTAATACTGACTGGACTGCATGTGGCAAAGCCTGACTGCACGGGGAAGAAAATATCACAAATATCTTGAGAAGATATCTTATGAAGCTGATTCAATGTAACCTGTACCAGATTTAAAACCGACACTGCTCACCTTGGACATGTGACCATCAGGCAGGTTCTGATGGTTGATCTGCCTGAGAAGGCGTCTCTCATAGTCCTGGTCCATTTCCGCTCCGTCTGTGCCTCAGTCTGCACTCGCAGCTCCGCCCACGTCTTCCATGTCTGGACAGAAATGCGTGATATGCATCACAATTTTTGCAATTTTATGCATCCACAACTGCAGGTTTTCATCTGACACTAAAGAGAACGGCTCTAAACGTGTTCTTCTGTCTCTAAAGGTGTTCAACTGATGCTGCTGGTGTTAACCTAAAGGAAAGTTGTTCTCTGAAAATAGAAGGTGTTGATCTGCAGATGAAGTTGTTTCCTGAAGGTGTTCATGCGACTCTAAATGAGTTCATGCAATAAAGCAGATGTTGGTCCACTCTGAAAGATGCTTATCTTTAGGTGTTCACCAGTCTCCTAAGGTGGTGTTCTAGCATTTCAGGTGGGTATCTGTCTCTAAATTCATCCCCGTGTATGTGTGTCCATCTCACCCGGCATCTTTCTCAAAAGTAGTCTCCAGTGGTACTCATCCAGTGGTCATCTTTAAACATGTTCTAACAAAGAATATCAGCTCTGGGCATATGAAAGTCTACAGCACCTAAACATCATCAGTCCCTGTTTGAAGGCTGCACATGGAGTCTACACGGTTGCCATGGAAGCTTCCTGACAGTCGTAAACACATCTCGAGCACGACAAGCAGAAGCTTGCTTGAACACCTTAATGGAGAAATCTAGCGTAACCTAACACCTCCAAATAGCTGTTGGATTATAGTTAGGTGTCAAATAAAAGCTGACATTATCCCCGGGTGAACCCATACACTTATACAGAGGACACTATATCAGCTAGCTTCCTCCTCCATGCTAGCTAGCTTTACCTAGGTTATTGCTCACGGAACGCAGTTATGGGCCATTCTGAGGATCCGACGTCTCAGCGATCGTCTTTCAAACTGCATGCGCCGACCAAGGGGCGGGGAAACACGCGTTTTCTGCCTCGTTTGACAGCGGACAGACTCGCAGCAAGCCTTCCCCAGCACGCCGAGAGAGAATTAATGTTTACGTTTCTGTCCAAGATGGCGGACCAGTCAGCTGTGACGCTTTAATTTTTAATACACCTGTATTCCGTGACTAGCACACCTCCTGTAGCCGGTAAAACCAGTAGAACGATCGGAATGCGGGTAGGGAGAGAAACGAAGCGCTTGGCACGTGTATTTAAGATAAAGTGACAGTAGGGGTCGCTCTAATGCTGAATATGAGCACCATACATTTTTTTTGTATTTAACTAATGCATTTTTTATCTATCTATCTATCTATCTATCTATCTATCTATCTATCTATCTATCTATCTATCTATCTATCTATCTATCTATCTATCTATCTAAATTTCACCTACTTGATAAAGCTTTCTTTCTTTCTTTCTTTTTTTCTTACTTTCTTTCTATCTTTCTTTCTTTCTTTCTTTCTTTCTTTCATTCATTCATTCATTCACTCGTTCCTTTATTCATTCATTCAGACTGGCATTTCTTCTGGTTATTTAAAACCCTACGTTTGGATCAAATTAACGTTGATATATTTACTTGTAATTGTATTTAATTATTTATTTTTGAAATAATGTTTTAAACTTTTCATAGTTACAATTAATTCATTAAAGGCCTCCATTATATGTGCTCTTTTGACTTATTCTACAAATAAGGTGAGCTGGAGGACATGCACATCAATAAAAAAATGATGATTTTAATTATTTCAGGTAAAAAAACATCAATAAATAAAGACAAACTCCTCATGGGAAAAGGGGGATTTTAGTTCTAAAGCAAATCAGACAAACTGAATATACAATAATTTAGCTAAGTCCGATCACAATGAACAGACAAAAATAGTGTTTTTATAACCAAAAACTCACATTATAAATGTACATTATTTATTCTCTTAGTCAACAATGCTATAAAAAATTATACTCCAAAAATTATACTGCAGATTTTTGGGTTGGCTTAGAAATAATAAATACATGTACAAAAATATACTTTGGATAAATGAAAGATTCAGAGGTTTAATATAAGGTTTTACACTTCAAATCTTGCAATAATAATAATATAAACTTGTCATTTATTTTTCATTCATTTATTCATTCATTCCTCCACATAGCTGTTTTGGGGTTGTGCTTACTGTATGTGAATGTAAAGAAAACCTTTATCTGATAATGTTATTTGTCTATTCTGAAGCACAAACAGCATTTCGGATATCTGTGCCTGCATTTAAGTGGATGAATGGGTTGTGAAAACAAAATCTAAAATCCTTCCTATAATATGTTATCTATCTCCTAATTACAATGTTTTAATCAGTCATTTGGGATCTGACTGAACAGTCTCTCATCTCAGTGGGTGACAAACTCACGGATGAGTCCAGGCCTGTCAGTGAAATGCAGCAGAGAGCTGGGATTTAACCAGAAACAGAACAGCAGGTGAAAATGGTGGCCTGGTTAACCGGTTGGGGGTCGCTGTTCCAGAACACACAGAGAAAAAAAACCTCTTACACAGTCATGTTGTCATGCTTATTTAATTATTATTGAATATATTATAGCAGCGATAAATATCAGTTCCCAGAACAGTTTCGGATTTCTTCCTCTTTTGCTTGAACAAGGCAAGACAGCTTGTCATGTAAATTGTAAGCTGAATAATATAGTTAGAAGTTTCCCATTGTCATTATTACATTACACTGAAACTGATTCGGTCTCAGAAAGTAATGTATTCCTATGGGAGCTATTTCTGGGTGCGTGATGGTTTTGTGATTTCCTATTGCTCAGATAAGGATGTGGTCAGGAGCTGAAAGCGAAAGAGTCTGCCTTGTGATTAGACACAATATTTTAGTATACATTACACACAGGATTATATTCTGCAACTCGGTCATGTTCATATTACACATTTCAAGCACATACAAGCATGCCGTGCACACTTTTTTTGATGATACTAGCCATTGAAATCCTGTAAACACCTCATATCTAACCCTATAGTAGATCTTAATTTACTCACTAATTATTCCTGCGTTTCTGTGTTTGAAGCAGTTAACCCTTGAATCTGCTGCTTTGAGTGGTTTATTTGAATGAAAGCTGGCAGCTGTGGTTTAATATACACTCTTTTTATCCAAACCCCTCTTATCAGCACCCTCGAAGCCGTCTCCATGGCAACGAGATGGACAGACAAAACAACGCAAGACTGAGGAGGAGTGAAATGTGCAAATGACAAAGCCTCCTGCTTCATGTGTAGCCAGAGAATCACAGAATGGCCAAAATGTAGTCGTAATTCTTGCTGAAATGAGGTTAACACACAGAGCAATGGAGGATTTATTTTTTTTTTTTTACACAATATAAACACAAGGGACATCCTGTAAGAGGAAAACCGAGCAAATCTTCAGAGAGAGTCTCTTGTGTAAGTGTGTTAAATAACCAAACATGAGGAAGTAACAGCCAAAATAATATCCTTGTAATTATCACATAAAGGTGTGACTGTGTATAAAAAGTCACAGCAAACTCAGATGACAAATGAGCTAACACTGGGCTTCCACTCATTCTATCACTGTGACACAGCACAATGTGTGTACAGACCAAACCACAACATATACGTTCCCTTAATGAACTGCATGTTGTAGTGATTTGTAATTACAGTGTAGTTAATGAATAGTATGTGTTTAGATCGATGAATCAAAACATTATTAACACAATGTCACCATTGTAACATCTCGACACATATAAAACCCATCTATATTGACTCTGACACTCCAGTCTTCAATCACTTCAGCACCTGAAGAATTAGGAATATATGCTCAGTATATAAAATACCAACATGACTGTCAGAATACTCTGCCGGAAGTTTTTCGCTGGTCAACAAATATGAAAGAATATATCACATCAATACAAAACCATCAGGAACCAGTAGAAACCCATGAGGATCACCACAATCTTTTTATAGTAGAGTGATAGTTTGGGCCTGTATGAATTTACATCAGAAACAAATCAGTTCTTTATATAAGAAGTGGTAAAAGATTGAATAATGTTTTTGGATTTAAGCAGTATAAAAGAACAGATTTGGCAAGAAGTATTAGTGAATTACTGAGTATTAACTGTAGCTAACATTTAACTAGCCTACATAATAAAAGCGATGTGAAGGTTCATCATGGTTAATATTCTATATATTTATTTTACGTTATCTTTCCTTGGCATTAAGACAAATATGCAAAGGGACAACAAATGTGCAGAGTCATGCTAGGCAAAGCAGAATAGTCCACTCCAGTCAGTCTTTCTTCTACCGCTATGTGTTGTACTAGGGGTCAATGAAGTCTCGCGAGAATTCAGCATGCCTTTACAGTGGGTCAATAAAATCACGCGAGATTACAGCGCTTTTATATAATCCCGTGCTCGGTGTACTCATCGGGTTTTCCAAACTTTCTGCAGAGACACGGAACCAGAGGTAGGTTTTACCCAGATTATTATTATCATTATTATTATTATTATTATTATTATTATTGAAGAATATTATATTTGTTTTTAAGCAGTCGTTTTCACTTTGAGACTTTTTAGTCATATGTAAATTGCACTTGTAGCTTTTGCATTCAGTAATTTTCATTTATGCAACATTGTGGTTATATATTTACTATAAAAAATACACATTAAGTTAAAGTTTTAAATTTACAAACCCTTATTTTTATAATAGTTTTGAGGGAGATTTGTTTCGAGTGAGAACCTGTTGAATAGGAGTGCTCTAGCTTGGGCTGCATCCGAATATGCTTTCTAATCGACTTTATAGTGAAGTAAGTAGGGTGTAGCGGGTTTTGTTGAATACTCGGTGTAGTGCGCAGGTGTAGGGAATAGGGAGCAATTTGGGATGCGGCCACAAAACTACCAAACATTTTTTTTACAGTCGGGTTTCTTTTTCTTTTTTTTACTGTGAAATTGCGGTTTTGATATGTTGTGTAACATTCAGCTGAAATAGATTATTCAGTTATGTCTAAATTGAACTATTAATGTGATTATTCGAATGAATGAATGGCTGTAGTAAGCAGTGCTTGTGCTGGTACCTGGACCTTGACTCGAGTAAATGTTGCAAAATTGAGGAAGTCATAAACCTTGTTTCAGGTTTCGATAACAATTGAGTTGAAGTTTATTGCAACATAATTGAATGCATGTGACTGGTTTTCAGTGATTATTTTTCTCTTATTACATATGTTCATTACTGTATAATCTAAACGTCAACTATCCGATTACAGTCAAGCCTTTTGTCGTTTCAGTGTTTTTGTAAAGAAACCACTCTGTTCCTCTTTTGCAGTCCAACAGAAGATGTCGGCTGGCAAAGCGCAAATCGGCAAACCTGCCCCTGATTTCACAGCCAAGGCAGTGATGCCCGATGGCCAGTTTAAGGATCTGAAGTTGTCTGATTATCGAGGTGCGACCTCCTATTTTCACACGATATCTAAGTACAAGTTCCAGAACCACTGATATTAAAAACAACCTTTCTTTGCAGGCAAGTATGTAGTTTTCTTCTTCTACCCTCTGGACTTCACCTTTGTGTGTCCCACTGAGATTATTGCCTTCAGCGATGCGGCCGAGGAATTTAAGAAGATCAACTGTGAGGTGATCGGAGCATCTGTGGACTCGCATTTCTGCCATCTGGCCTGGTGAGGGTGTGCAATCAGTTTTTTTTTTTCCTAAAGACCCAAGCTCGAACGTTTAACAAATGTTTGCCGATAATAATCACAAAAACTTTCCCCTCTGTGTGTCAGGATAAACACCCCCAGGAAGCAAGGTGGCCTGGGACATATGAAGGTTCCTCTGGTGGCTGACACCAAAAGATCAATCTCTGAAGACTATGGTGTACTGAAGGAGGATGAGGGCATTGCTTACAGGTGTGACTAAATGTGCAGAGATGATCTTGATTTGTGTAGTCAGCAATGATTTGTTTGTGGACATCCTCTAACGTTCAATTTGAATGATTTCTTCTCAGAGGCCTCTTCATCATTGACGATAAAGGCATCCTGAGGCAGATAACCATCAACGACCTGCCTGTTGGTCGCTCAATTGACGAGACACTTCGTCTTGTCCAGGCCTTTCAGTTCACCGACAAACACGGAGAGGGTGAGTGATGGTGGCTACGTGTCACAAATCTGCATATTAATAATTTAGTCATTAATAAGGTATTGACACCTATTCTTGTATCATGTTCTAGTTTGCCCGGCCGGATGGAAGCCCGGAAAAGACACAATCAAGCCTGATGTCCAGAAGAGCAAAGATTTCTTCTCCAAACAAAACTAAACACATAAGACTCTACAGCAGTGTAGTCTAACGGGCCCCACACTGGCACTTATATCGAACCTCAGTAACAATTACGACACTGTTAAGCCTAAAATGAGTGCATAGGTTTGTAATTGTTGTTTATGTTTTGTGTGACTTTGTGAGAAATGTGATGATCATGTAAAAGACTGCTGTTTTGTACGTTTAACACTTTTCATATTTTCTTTGTGAGATAAAAGCAGAAAATAACAACGGGATCTGGCTTTTATTCTGGTTTCACTAAAAGTAACTGGATTCAGGCTTTTGTTCTGGTTTTTCAACACCAGATTTTGTAACACTTCACGCTGAGGGAATAACAGGAACTTGGGCAAGTTCAAGATTGTCTCTATTTCAACCGAGAAACAGATTTTGTAACAGATGTAAACCAAGTTTTAAACATGATGGTATACACACAGTACATACAATAAAAATAGTAGCCTGAATCACCATAATTGCCACAAATCTAAAATAAACATAATTGTATTATGATATAGATGCTGTTCAGATCATTCAGATACCCAAAGTTTAAAGTATAATTTGTGTAACATGATGTGGACAATATAGTTCTAATTTAAGCAGCCTTCAGAGAATAACCGTGTCTATATAGAATATTCTAAAAGAAAATGTTTTAATGTTAATTCGATGGTTGCATTGCATCTATTGACATAAATTGTAAGTAGATCGCTTCAGTGTTATTGTTCTCTATTATACATAAACCGATTTTATTGTTCATTTAGGAACTCGTGTAATGACAAGTAATAATCAGTGTATATTAACATCCAGTCTTTTTAAATGCTTTAACGAGAAACAGTTGTAACCCAAAAACACAAGTCCCAAGACAGCACACGGCATCACCAGGGACTCCTCACAGCCTAGTCACAATCTGTTTAACCTCCTTCCATCAAGAAGATACAGGAACATTGGCACCAGAACAAACAGCTTCCGAACCAGCTTTCTTCTAACTACATCACCCTACTGAACTCTACACTACACTATCATAAATTATCTTCTACATATTTATATAACATGTGCATTAACACTCTAAATACAATGTACCTACCTCATATTTTTTATTTATATATCCCATATTTCTCTACATATATTGTGTATATTGTATATTGATATATTTGCACTTGTCAGTTTGCAGAATAATTTTTTTGCCCATCTTGTAGACGCTAAACTGCATTTGAATCTGAATCGATTCCTTTGGCTGTTAAATGATTCAGTTGATTGATTCGCGCGAGTCTTCAATGTCACGCACTCCTACACAGGAATTCGTTTGTTAGCTTCTTGGCTAACAGTTTCCCCCTCAGGAGACTGAGATGCTGTTTTCGCCAATTACATACCTAAAACTTGATATTCATACATTTTAATTAAAAGTTTGCTGTAGTTAGAATTTTCAACAAAAAAAAGTTTCCTTTAACAGTGAGGGAATGGCGACCGTACTGAAAAAACGAGGGAAAGCAAAGCAGGAGATTGCTGAGGTAAAACCAAATAAAAGAAGTTAGCTTGCTAGTATAAGTGATCCTAATTCTAACAATACTTATTTATAGTAACTAATATAATAAGTTATTTCGCTTTACCAGAATAATTGTAAGATAAAATCAAATAAAATACACGGGAGTTAGTTATATTTTAGGATTTGTAAAAAAAAAATCAACAAAACGTCAAATAACAAACGCATTGTTATTAATAATTAGTAATTATATATATATATATATATATATATATATATATATATATATATATATATATATATATATAAACGAAATAAGTAGGTGACTTATTGGTTACTAAATACCAAACAATTACCAACAAACACACCTTCTCCTTTAGTGGTTTCACTATTATCAGCATTAATACTGAAGACATCCTAACTATAAAAGAACATGAATGGAATTATGTAGTAAACAACCCAGAACATATTTTACAGATTCACAAAGTAGTCACCTGGAATGGTTTTCAGTTTGATTTGTCAAGAGTTCAATTTCTTGCCTTCTTAATGTGCTTTAGACCATCAGGCCTTCATTGTTAAATTGCTGCAAAAAATAAATCAAATCCACTGAAGTAGAAGGTGTGTGCAAGTTTCTGACAGGTATTATATATATATATATATATATATATATATATATATATATATATAACCCAAACAACTGCTGTAATAGATATTGAAGCAGTGAAAAGAAGACAATGACTATTATGTTGACGTTCTGACCAATCCCATTTTTTCATTGTAATTAGCAAATATCTCGTAAACAAATATGTTTCATATTGTATATAGCATTATATATGTTTTATTCAAAATGCTTTCAGTGGGATAGCTTATTTAATCAGGAGCTGAGAACCCAGGAACATTCACTGGTGTTTGTTAAGCGAATGCTGGTCCTGGCGGTGTCCACAATAACATACCTGCGTGGGATCTTTCCAGAAGACGCGTATCGATCCCGTTACTTAGAAGGTGATCTTTTTCGTTGTTTGACCTCATAAGAATAATATCCATTACATACATTACAGCTTGAGATTTTAAACGTCAATAAATAATCACCATTCAATCTATTGTGAAATGTTTTTTTAATTCCTTTGTCACTTATTGTGAATAATTATTCTAAGGACAGTACAATAACTTCAGATAGAATTCAAAGAAAGGGAACATGTTTAATGTGATTATTTTTTATAGCCATTGTTTCAACATTTCAATAGTAAAAAAAAAATCACATTTGAGGTCTTAGCTCAAGGTCTCTCACAGTATTTATCATATTAAAAATTTTAGATTTATGCATCAAAGTCCTTAAAGAGAACTGTACCACTCCAGGAGCATGCAAAATTGTCAAGTGGTAAGTATTCATTATCAAGTGACCTAGGGCACTAATATTAAGTGGTTTCAAATTTTCATAAATGTTTATATTGACACACTTTTTTTTTTTTTTTTGCTCCAATGAAAAATCATGACAACTACAATGCATAGCGATTTAAACATTATTCACATTATACACTACATTTGTGTAAAACGTACGCAAGCTTCATTTATGTTATGCATATAGTATTTTATTATGATGTTAGTATACTCATCAGAGGTACCTGTGCTTTTTTATGCTTTATTGTTTTCTTTTTTTGCACACTGTTTGAAATAAAGAAACAATGTTTTATGTAAAATAACCATGTTTTTCTTTCCAGGCTAATGGGGTGTTTTGATGCTTTGGAAAATCGATATGTATGTTCTATATTCTAAAGTTTTACATTACATCATGATTGTGCTGACTCAAGATTTAATAATGATCTATTGTTTTTTACAGTTGCAAATTGTGCTTATTGGGGTAAGTGCATTACCTAGTTGCCCCAGGGAATTGTCTTGCTCTTTTATTGCATTGAGTGTAATTTATACCCCATATTTAAACAGGTACACAGAGACCCAGATGACACAAATGTAAGTAACAGCACATATTATATTTTGTAAAGGTATATGTGCCATCTCACACACCACACATACACACACACGCACACAGAGAAAAGCATTAATGCACATTTCTGAATTTGTTACAGCATGTCATAGAGTCTTACCAGTTCAAGTTCAAATACACAGACCACGGGCCTCAGATGGACATCATCAGGTAAGACATAAGCAATTAAAACCCGACGTAATTTGTGGACATCACCAAGGACTCCGCACGCAGCTCTTCACTGCATGTCGTCTGCTCCAAAACATCAGCTAATCAACATACTCCCTCATTATGTTTAATATGTGCACTGCCAGAAGGTGCAGTGCTAATGTATTCAGCACTCTACAAACTTATTTTTCACATACATTATAAATTACTTTCATTTATTTTTAAAAACTTAACGTAATGTGTATGCATGGTGTCAAAAGTATTATTGATCATACTGATAGTTCAGAAAAAACAGCTCTGAAGCTTTAACACAAAATTTAAGTAACCTGTGATACTGAACATGATGCTCCCTTGTCGCACAAGATTCATATCTGATCTCTCGCTCCCACCCAGATAAAAGTACAAACTTCCTGCTTCCCATTTTCTAGCCCAGGGGTGGCCAACCAGTCAAGAGACCAAGAGCCACATTTTTTACTGTGTTACCGCAAAGAGCCACATCATACACATGGGCACACACGAACATCACCCATCCCATACTCACACACACACACACACACACACCTCTGCGCAGCCAGATTTATTGTAAATGTCACACACCAACATGATAATGACAGAAATTGACTCCTACAGTACTAAGACCACAGGCCAGTCATTTTCAACAATGAACATTGTGTGCACTGTCTCACACACACAAACTCTCAGTTCAACCAAGTCCACAAACAAAAATATTATAATTTACAATAGCGTTTTTCGTCACTGAGGCATTTTTTAATGAACTCCCCTTCATTGTATGGCTTTTTAGCTTGTGTAATGTTCTAAACCAGTTAAAACTGTATCTGCTTTTCTGCCTGACTTTTCAAAGTGACCAACTTGTATTTGTAAAGTTCAGTCCCTTTTGGAAATTCCTGGTCGATGTTAGCATGGAGTGAGCTGAAGTGGTGCTGAAGATTTGAAACTTTGAAATGCGCTAATGACGCCTGACATAAGGCAGAATGACTTGTCATTAGGTTCAACAAAAAAATATAAACTCTCCCACTCTGTTAAAACCGTCCTTTGTTCAGCTTCATATTTTCGTTTTGCTGTGCATTTTTTCCTGCCATTTTGAGAGCGAACTTGACACAACTAGTTTACTTAAAATTTAAGTAGGGTTGGCCACCCCTGTTCTAGCCATTTCCCTCCCACTATGTAGCCCTTTGCCATTACATGGCAGCTACCAACCGGAGAGGGTGAAAACTACTGTAGCACGTGCTTTACCAGAGATTTGCGAAGCCAACCACAGCATCTTTGCAGAATCAGGAAAGACCAGTCTTTTTTTCTGCATACGAGCTTTCACCAATGATTGGTTCATTTTGCACAGCTGGCACATTGCCAGTATTCAAACGCAACCTTTCTGCGGAAATCCTCCTGGGAAGTTTTTGCTTGCTCCCATTACTCCAGTGCTATTCCAGTCACAATGCAATGCACACTTCACAACCCCCTTTATGAACGTATTGGCAAATTATAAGTATTTCCTCTCTAAAGCTAAACTACAAGATATAAATAGTAGAGCTGATAGTAAAGTGAACTGTAGAAGAGTTTATATCATATACTATAAGTAAACCATGCACACACATTTGTATGTTAATTATTTCCAAATATTTAACTACTTATTCATATGGCATCTTTTAAATAAGTTATTTTTTCATTACCCATTGTTGAATGTGCTATTGATACATATCTGACTTTTTTGTTGAAGAAATGAGAACATCGAGTTGAGGGTGACCATGGAGGACACAAAGGCAGCCTCGATTCTGTTGATCAGAAAGCTTTTTCTCCTTATGCAGAATTTGGATGCTCTGCCCAATGATGTTTATCTAACCATGAAGCTCTACTATTACGATGATGGTAAAACAAACATCCGTAGCGTAACGTAAACACAGCTGTGGGAAGAGTCTAAAAAGCTGTGTGTTAGAGTTTGTCTTGAGGCTCTGAAATTAACACACTGTAAATAACCAGCATTTTGGCCAACATCTGTCCAGTAATTGTACTTTATGTCCTGTTTATAATGCGACAGTGACACCATCAGACTATGAGCCACCGGGCTTTAAGGAGGGAGTGTGCGACAGCCTCTGGTTCGAGGGCACCGCAGTTCACTTCAGAGTGGGAGACCTGCAGACTCCCTTCCACGTGCTGAAAGTTGGAGTAGCAGCTGAACAAGGCCGTGTGAGTAAACTGCAGGAGGGCAACCACCTTAGAGAGACCATTCAGGGGTCCACACAGGAGGTGAAGTACTTTATACTAATTATATAAAAGTAGAGCTGTTTACCCTAATTAAAGTGCATTAAAGCAAAGAAAACTATGTTACGTAAGTCTCCAGGTCACTATACTTTGAGAGCTCATTATAAATTACATTTTTGAAATAGGTGACTGGACAACACAAGGAGGAGGGTCTGCCTTCTGATGATGGTAAGGTTATCATCTGACTCAGAGTCTGGAAGTCCTCAGAAAATGTAGTTATTACTCATCAGTACTTCTGTAAACATTCCCTCTAGAATCGGTTGCACAGTTCAAGCAACCCAAAAAAGCCACCATAAAGGTAGGAATGATTTTATAGATATTTAAGAATAAATCAGATTTTAACGGTTAACGGGTTTTTTTTTTTTTGTATCTTCAGAGAGCAGGCAACAAACTGTCAAAGAGAAGAAAGAAATTAATTTAAAAGCACTCTATATACACTGTATAGATTGTATTTTTGTAGTATGTATATCCAGTTATATATTTGCACCATTATTTTTCTGAAGGAAAACGTTCTTTTTAACTGTTGTAAATTCTTTGTTTTTGCTGTTCAGATGTTATTGATCTACCAGTTGATACTGTTTCAAAATGTAGAAAGAGAAAAGCACCGACTGCATGGAAATACGTAATTAAAAATACTTTGTTTCTTTTATTATATTCTGCTTCCCTGTACATGAGATTCTTAACTTAAATACAAATCATTATTGTTACAGTGCCGTCTGTCATTAAAGCTTTTATTCTTCCTTAAGCAGTAAAACATTCATGAAAACAGATTAGTGTTAGTGCCTTTATGCAAGCAGCATGGATTTTTTTTTTTCTCAATTGTTTTGTCATTTAGCTTATTTCAGTTTATTATTATAAAAATCCCTGAACCTACAGAGAGAAAGGAAAAGGTCATGTTTATTTATTTGTAATAACAGTACACATGAGGAAAAAAAATTGTGTAAAGTTTCCCTTGTATAACAGTCTAATATCCGGAGATTCAGGAGGTTCGGGGGATTCAGGAGCTCAGAAAATGCCGTTCCGCTTAAGTTATAAGCAGATAGTAAACAAAACTATTGTGGTGATCAGTGAATGATACCAGGACCCCCCCGGATCACCCCACCCCTCCTCATGATAAGGCACTTTATAGAATCAACAGCAATACATATTAAAAATAAACACGCTCATAACTCAAGTCTGTTTAGCGAACATAACGCTCCATTTCCAGTGATTAAATTAATGAATTAATTCCTTATTTATGCACAGTTTAAATCCTAGAAGTCAAATCACCAGCTATTACCTGATTATATGACTGCTCCTCATTCATGGCAGTTAATTAGCAAGTTATGACCTTCTTATTTCTAGTGGCTTGTCTTTATGACACAGTCTCCAAGTCACAAATGATGTATCTTTGGGCTTTGACTGAGTTTCAGTAAGACCTAGAGTGCAGAATGTTCGTACAAAGGACATACAGTGTTTGTCCTGGGTTTAAAAGAGACTGTCCACATCTCCCATTTCAACCACCACAGACTTGAGCTGAGAGTAGTACTCAATGGTCACCTGGCCATTTTCTCTTCCTATACCTGAAAAGACATGATATAAGAAAAGAAATCTTCAACAAGAATCTTTAATACTAAGATAGTAAGCAGAGGACATTTTAGATGTCATCTAGCCACAAAGATGGACATAAAACTTGGTGTGTGACTATGTTGCACAGAGATCTTTCCCAATTTATTTATTTATTTATTTTTAATTGCCTTCCATTTATGGACCTGGTACAAACTGGGAACATTATTTTCATAATCATTCGGATAATTGTGATTATGCTCATCAAAGTCAAACTTATTTTTCTTGCCTATTACCTGAAGTTTTATAGCCTCCAAACGGCACTTCCACAGGCGTGATGTTGTAGTTGTTGATGAAGCAGGAGCCGGCCTGCAGGTTCTCGATCACTCTGTGTGCTCTCTGAATGTCTCTGATAGACAGAAATGAAAGAAGAAACAAAAATAAGGGCTCAAAACATGTAAAGATAAGTGGCGCCCTCTTGTGGCAATGCTATTAACAAACGTGTCCAAATGTGATAGAGCTGACATGAACATGTCTTCTTCTTCTTCTTCTTCTTCTTTCGGCTGCTCCCATTAGGGGTCGCCACAGCGGATCATCCGTCTCCATACCACCCTGTCCTCTACATCTGCCTCTTTCACACCAACTACCTGCATGTCTTCCCTCACCACATCCATGAACCTCCTCCTTGGTCTTCCTCTTTTCCTCCTACCTGGTGGCTCCATCCTCAGCATTCTTCTACCAATATAATTCATGTCCCTCCTCTGCACATGTCCAAACCATCTCAATCTCGCCTCCCTCACCTTGTCAGCAAAACATCCTACATGTGCTGTCCCTCTAATAAACTCATTTCTAATCCTGTCCATCCTCGTCACTCCCAACGAAAACCTTAACATCTTCAGCTCTGCCACCTCCAGCTCCACCTCCTGTCTTCTACTCAATGCCACTGTCTCTAATCCATACAACATCGCAGGTCTCACCACAGTCCTATAAACTTTCCCTTTCATTCTTGCAGATGCCCTACTATCACAAATCACTCCTGTCACTCTTCTCCACCCACTCCACCCTGCCTGCACTCTTTTCTTTACTTCCCTAACACACTCTCCATTACTTTGCACTGTTGACCCCAGGTACCTGAACTCCTCCACCTTCTCCACCTCTTCTCCCTGCAACCGCACCACTCCACTGCCCTCCCTCTCATTCACACACATGTACTCTGTCTTACTCCTACTGACTTTCATTCCCCTTCTCTCCAGCGCACATCTCCACCTCTCCAGGCTCTTCTCAACCTGCTCACTACTCTCACCACAAATCACAATATCATCCGCAAACATCATAGTCCATGGAGACTCCTGTCTGACCTCGTCCGTCAACCTGTCCATCACCACTGCAAACAGGAAAGGGCTCAGGGCCGATCCTTGATGTAGTCCAACCCTCACCCTGAACCACTCTGTGGTTCCTACTGCACACTTCACTGCTGTCACACTGTCCTCATACATGTCCTGCACCACCCTCACATACTTCTCTGACACACCTGACTTCCTCATACAGTACCACAACTCCTCTCTCGGCACTCTGTCGTACGCTTTCTCTAAATCCACAAATACACAATGCAATTCCTTCTGTCCTTCTCTATACTTCTCCATCAACATCCTCAAAGCAAATAAGGCATCTGTGGTGCTCTTCCTCGGCATGAAACCATACTGTTGCTCACAGATGGTCACCTCTTCTCTCAGCCTGGCTTCCACTACTCTTTCCCATAACTTCATGGTGTGACTGATCAACTTAATTCCCCTGTAGTTACTGCAGGTCTGCACATCTCCCTTATGCTTAAAGATCGGTACCAGCACACTCCTTCTCCATTCCTCAGGCATCCTCCCACCTTCCAGAATCTTGTTAAACAATCTGGTTAAAAACTCCACTGCCATCTCTCCTAAACATCTCCATGCTTCTACAGGTATGTCATCTGGTCCAACCGACTTTCCACTCTTCATCCTCTTAATCGCTGCTCTCACTTCCTCCTTACTAATCCTATCTACATCCTGCTTTACCAACTCCACATCATCCAACCTTCTCTCTCTCTGATTTTCCTCATTCATCAGCTGCTCAAAATATTCCCTCCACCTTCTCAACACAAGCTGACATGAACATGTAAACATATTAAATCAGATCACATCCTCCGTGTTAATCTTTTGGCAACAAGGATGTTTTAATGAGCATTAACGCTAGTAAATTCAATAAAATCGCAGTTGTTTAGAAGGTTGACTCTCTGAATCTATTGTAAATATACAAAAAGAACTGCTTACTTGGTGAAAACTCCAGCAGCCAGGCCCATGGTGGTGTCATTTGCCCTGTGAAGAACTTCGTCCTCAGTGTCGAAAGTCAACACCGACATCACAGGCCCGAAGATTTCCTCTCTGACACACGTCATGTAGTCTGTGCAGTTGTCTACATACAAATGATTCAGGACACAAAGTTTAGACATTTTTGCAATACATTTTGTTGCATAGCGATATTCCTCAATGCCTTTGTACTTCCACATATCTAATCTACTCAAATGGATTTGAATTCCCAAGTTTGTAAACAGTGATCACTTGCTGGTGGTGAAGCAACATTATCTCTGATAATAGTGAAACTCACCAAGCACACAAGGAGTCATATAATATCCGTGTTTTAGTTTAGGGTCTGCCGGCGTGAACGGCTCTCCTCCACACAGCACTCGAGCCCCCTTACAAAGAAAATGTAATAACATTTTGACAAAAACTAAACTAGAAACTCAGGTTAATGAGCAAATGACAAGGAAGAATCAATGCAATTGTAAGAGCCAATCAAAATCCAATAGGCAAAAGTAGCCAATGCTTATGTGAAAGGTGGATTCACGTTTTGTGTAAATCCATTATTATTCAATATAGAAGAGCTTTAAAAGTAATTTAGTGTAAATCAGTGTAGCTGAGAAAAGATACATAGTAATGCTTGTTGAATGTGCCTCAGACCTCTCTTTTGGCCTGCTCCACATATCCCAACACTTTGTGTAAGTGCTCTCGGCTAACCAGCGCACCCATACGTGTCTCTTCCAGAAAGGGATCCCCGATTTGGATAGCTTTGGTTCTCCTCACCACCTCCTCCAAAAATTGGGTGAGGATCGGCCTGTGCACGAACACCCGCGTCCCGTTACTGCACACCTGTGTGTAAAGCGTGGGGTAAAAGTGCCTTCTTTACTAATGTAGGTCAGAACTGTGTATAATCATTGACAGATAGAAGTCACAAATGCAATTGCATGTCTATCATGCTATAACTGTTCTTCAGTACCTGTCCCTGAGACAGAAAGTTGGCCATAAGTGCTCCCCTAACTGCGTTCTCGAGGTTACAATCCTCAAAGATGATCAGTGGAGATTTGCCACCGAGCTCCAGGGTCACTGGCTTCACACCTTTGGATGCCATTTCCATTATCTGAAAGGGCAAAAAGACACCGGACTTTCAGTCTAATGTGATATCTTTAATTTACCTCAAATATATTTACAAACACGTTTTTTCCTTCGAATGTGCGATTTGTGGATTCTTCTGGTCCATGTTAGTCTTACAGCAGAGGCAACTATATTCCAAATATCCTGGTGACATTGCTAGTGAATGATATGCCATTTTCAGCACTGTAGTTAACACTCCATCAGCTACTGATTAAAGAAAACAGCAACGTACCTTCTTGCCAGTTTGCACACTCCCGGTGAATGAGACCTTGGCCACAGCGGGATGCTGACACAGCAGTGCGCCTGTCTCCTGAGCGCCCTGCGCCACGTTAAACAAACCGTCAGGAACACCAGCCTGCGTGTAAATCTCAGCCAGCAGCACCGCACTCACTGGGGTCAACGGGGATGGTTTGAACACCATCGAGTTCCCTGTGAACACAAAAATCTCAATCAATACCAACATCCTGGTGTATATAAATGTACATTACTATCATTTTGAAATGAGAAACAGTACCACAGGCAAGAGCTGGAGCCGACTTCCAAGCTGCGATCTGGAACGGGTAATTCCAGGCTCCAATTCCCACACACACTCCCAGTGGCTCCCGGCGTGTGTATGCAAACGATCCTCCAGCTAGCTGTACATGCTGCCCTATAAACCCGATATTATTATTATTATTACTATTATTATTATTATTATGACAGAAGTTTTACAATTTCTCATCAAAAATCCAGTCAAAATGAACATACTAATACTTTGCTCCAAAGTACTTTACAGTGCCACCAATTTCCATTTTATCTCATTTACAGTGAACTTTATTAGGAAATTCTGACATGCTAACGAACCTGCCATAGTTGTGGTGAGACCTACAAAATACTCGATACACAGCCGAGCGGAGTCCACGTCCAGCCGTGCCTCGGTGATCGACTTGCCGTTGTTGACCACCTCCACTTCGGCAATCTCCTCTCTTCTTTTCTGTCCACAGAAATCACACCAACAGCGACTGAGCTTCTCCAATTTAAACAGGATCAGGTAAAAAATTCAAACAAAACCTCATCAGATGAAGACACGGGTGCCAAAAGTTTCAGTGTGTCGATAAAACAAGAGTTGCACATTTTCATCTAGCTGACCTCTGACCTCAGTGTACCTGAATGAGTCGTGCTGCCTCCAGCATGATCCTGGCTCGCTCCATTCCAGCCATCTTACTCCAGTGTGTGAAAGCCGAGCGGGCGCTGTTTACGGCCTCATCGACCTGCGCCGCTCGACAAGGGTGCAGCTGGCATAAGACACGTCCTACACACACACACACACACACACACACACACACACACACACACACACA
>JAAIIK010000082.1:2705416-2755719 GCA_014706435.1 Silurus glanis
CATTCATTTAGCACACTGGTTTAGTCTTGACCGCTAGATGGCGCTCTCACCCAGCGCACTCGCAATGCCAACGTAATTAATACTGCTGAATAAGCGCATGTATGCAATCGCCTCCCAAGTCCAAACACCAACATGGGGGTAGGACCTGTCATTTTCCGGTCCTTTGTTGTTTTTTTAACAATTATATAAACCTAATATTTCTGTCTTACTTCAGAAATTCGGGTTGCAGTTCAAAGCGACTTTGGAGAACATCACGAAGGTTCGACCTGACGGAGACGACTTCCGCTGGTATTTAAAGGTAATGTTTTAAATTTAAAGGAATGTGTCTCATTATTTGGTTTATTTTTGGGCATGTTTTACCCTGTAATTCCCTGCAAAGTCGTGCTGCTAAGTTTAGCTTTTTCGTGGCTGAATGCCAAATTGATATCTCCGGATTACATAGTGCCCTTGTTCGGCTACAGAACTGTGTTTTATTTGTGCCCTTCATAGTGGGCGTGTGTAGGGAGTGTGAGTGTATTCGGGATTCAGCCTCTATAGCAACGCTGTGAAACGATGACGTGATGATATTCTTCGTTTTGCAGCTGAAGTGTGGAAACTGCGGTGAAATCTCAGATAAATGGCAGTACATCACACTGCTGGTAAGGACATCATGATTTGTTGCTTTCTATAGAAATGAAATAGTTTTTTCAGTCTGTATTTATTCATTACTGATATAAAGGTTTCCTCAGGACAGCATGCCGTTAAAAGGAGGCAGAGGCAGTGCGAGTATGGTCCAGAAGTGTAAACTGTGCTCCAGGGAGAACTCCATCGGTAAACATACACTTATACACACATACACACACATACACACTTTGATACCAATCAACTTCATTGCGAACTTAATGACCACAAACCACGCCCCCAGTAAAAAAAAGTGGGCGGGGCCACTCATTTTAATTATTTCTGAGTTAAATTAATGATTGTTTTAGCATCTAGCCTGCGCAAAATACATTTACTGTTTACCAAAACCATCTTGGAGAAGGAGCACTGAAACAATCCCAGGTGCTGACATGCAGATGTGGACGCTGCTTTACGTAAAAATAAAAGAAACTCCAGACATTAACCTCAACACTGGATTTCACCCACAGATATCCTGAAGGACACCATCACGCCGTACAACGTGAGTTCAAACCCAACCACTTGTGTTTATTATTTATTAATAACCAGCTTAAAGGTCAGACGTTTGTATACAGTGATCTTCAGAGCGGGTTTTTTTTCCTTCTCCATGACCGGAAACAGAAATATAACTAACGTAGCTATCAGGACAACATTTCTGAATTTTATTTCATTTGTGTCCAGTGAATTTCTTTTTATTGTTCCACTCTACTGGAATTATTTTCTATTATTTAGCATATTTAATTTCATATATAAGTATATTATGAACAGCGATGACTGAGATTAAGAAATGTTGTCCTTTACTGTAGATATAATTTTTCTAAGTAGTTTATGGACATGGTTATTATCCCAGTTGTTTCTTAAAGGCGGAGGACAGCGAGAGGTTCAAGACCATGGTGCAGTTTGAGTGTCGAGGCCTCGAGCCGGTCGACTTCCAACCTCAGGTGAGGAATAAACATCCCTTTTTTTTTTCTCCCCGTACTTCACATTCCAGGCCGAGACGACGCTCCATGTTGTTGTTTTTTGTTTCTCAGGCGGGATTTGCGGCTCAGGGCGCAGAGACGACCACTCAGTTCCCTGAAATTAACCTTCAGGAGAAAGTAAGTCAGAGTTTGCACTTTGCACTCATTAAGAACATCCAGTAGACTATGTGGAATAAACCCATCGTGTCTTTCTAGGATTGGACGGACTACGACGAGAAAGCCAGCGAGTCAGTGGGCATCTATGAAGTCACACATCAGTTTATCAAGTGTTGAGAGCGTCAGAGTGGAGATGAAGAAAAACAAAAACACTGTGGCCTGAAAATCCAGTGAGGAAAAAGAGACCTTATACAAGGAACATTCATAAAAAATACGACATGGATGTGTTCGTTGGTGTTGTTGAATTGTAAATAGACATGTTTGGGAATACAGGCAAGAAAGATGAGCATTGGAGATGCTGATCTTAATTAAAAAAAGTTATCAAAGAATTGCTTTTTGGTTTGTTTGGTGTCATAAAGGATATATTCCTGTTGTGTAAAAAAAAAAAAAATTTTGAGTCTGATCCCTTGCAATCTTTTGTTATCCTCTTAAATGAAGTGGCATTCAAGTACGCTTACTTTTTTACCTACAATCATTCTAACAGCACCTGAAGGCATCGACCCCCTGCAAAGAGAGTGATGCAGCGGTGCTTTAATCCTTTACCACGTACAGGTTTTTTGCTCCTTCATCTGTACGTTCATCTCCTGATAGTGTACACGTGTCAATGCTCTTGATCTCGAACTAGCTGATTGTTAATATTGAGAAGGCCTCACACTTGTTTCTCTTAACACACATTCCTATAGTTTCTGCGTAATGTCTGTAAGAAGTACGAGGTCTACAGGACATCCTGTCTGGACTAACACATCTCTGGAGTGGAAGTAGTGGTGTGTGTTCTTTACCTGATGGTGTCATAATGGCGGTATTAAGAGGTGGATTGATTTAGGTAGGCCTATGCGTGAAATGCACGACCCTAATCTTCAACAATAATTAATTTTAGTTTGGACATGGAAAAATCTAAAATCTAATTCTGATCCTGTGCTGTAGCGTAATTTCACTCTGGCACTTTGTGTCCACAAATCACAGATTTTTTGAGAAACTAGAAAATGTTGCTTGAGAAGTTAACACTAAAACCTGTCTGATATTTTATCTTCTTCTTGTTTTGCTTTGTTTTATTTAATTCCCCATCCAATTCTTACTTCGATTGTTCAATGTAATCGAAACCCCTAACTCTTTGGAATTGACTCTTTAGAATCGACTCCTTGCCTCCTTTCAAAGCCCCCATTAAGGCAGACTCGACTCTTCAGAATCGACTCCCTGCCTCCTTTCAAAGCCCCCATTAAGGCAGACTCGACTCTTCAGAATCGACTCCCTGCTTCCTTTTAAAGCCACCATTAAGGCAGAATCGACACTTCGGAATCGATTCCCAGTATTGTGAAGGTTGTGGTTGCTTCAGGAGTTCCTCAGTCAGGTGCAGTTTCAGGAAAATGGCTCCCGCGAAGAACAGAGTGTTTGTTGTTGGGGTCGGGATGACGAAGGTAAAAGAAACATTTCCCGTGCTAACATTAATGACAAATTATTACGAACAGTCTTGCGAAACTAACTAACGTCCGTCTGTTAGCCCGTATGCTACATGCTAGCTGACAGAAGTGCCTCCTAGTCATCAACTAGTCAATTACAACATTAACAAATGTATTTAAATAAATGTCACTATATTATAAATATTTTCTAGCCACTCTAATGAGCATTGCAGCAAGCTGTCAAAGTAGTACATCTTTTTAAAGGCTATATTTACTTATATTTATTTTAGAACAAACCTGACAACAATAAAAACGTGCAATATATATATTTTTTAGTTGTTTTTACCCCAAAATCGCTAGAGAATCTGTACAAAGCCCATATCTGATTTGCAATAACTGTCTGCACTTTGGGTCCAGGGTTCAAGGTGGCTCTTATATAACAGTAGGTGAGAGTTCATAGTGAATTGGTGTACCAGGGTTTCATCCTGAAGGTTCTGAGATCATTCATTCCTTCATCTTGGTTATCCTGGAGGACAGGGTTGCCAGCTGTCAGCCTGATCTCTGGCAGTATACGAAGTTTCGCCATTAAAAATGCAAGAAAATCAAGCTTCTGGCATGGTTCTGGGAGAAAATGATAACTTATAACAGTATTATAATGACTATATAATTATAAAATATAATTTTTTTTATTAACCTGCAGTTTGATAAGCCAGGTGCAAGAGATGGAGATTATCCAGAAATGGCCAAAGAAGCAGGTTATTTTGTATTATTATTATTATTAATTTATAATAAATTGCAATGAGTCACTCCTAATATAAATGTCTTTATTGACATCAGGTTGATCTGTTTTAGGACAGAAAGCTTTGGCCGACGCAGGAGTGCCGTACTCCGCAGTCGAACAGGCCTGCGTGGGATATGTTTACGGTACACTTTCAATTCTCTGACACTTTTCGTGGTTACGTGGTTATGACGGTGAGACTAAACTTTGTGATCGCTCCTGAAGGCGACTCCACGTGCGGACAGCGGGCTATATACCACAGCCTGGGTCTGAAGGGCATCCCTATAATCAACGTCAATAACAACTGTTCCACGGGCTCCACCGCGCTCTTCATGGCCCGCCAGCTCGTCCAGGGAGGTACAAGACCTCACACGCAATAAGCGTTATACATTAGATATGTATTTAAATCTATATACCTTAGAATGTATAACTCCAGAATAAGCCAGAAGTTTGTTCCTGCTTTGTTCTCGAAAGGTTTGGCTGATTGTGTGCTCGCTTTGGGTTTCGAGAAGATGGAACGAGGCTCCTTGTCTTCGAAGGTGAAAGGACAGATGGACAGAGCAGTAAAGACAAATGGATACAAGTCAAAGGAAACTATAACTGTGTGTAAATATATGGGGTTTTGTTGTCTTGCAGTACATGGACAGAACCAACCCTATGGATAAACACATGGAGGTGATGATCAACCGATACGGCATAGCGGCAGCTCCGGCTGCGCCTCAGATGTTCGGCAACGCTGGGAGAGAACACATGGAGAAGTACGGTAAGACGTGGAAGCAGGAATCTGTTCCTTTTTGTTTGCTTTTTTTGTGTTTCTTGTGACATGGTTTCATGTTGTGTGTGTGTGTGTGTGTGTGTGTGTGTGTGTGTGTGTGTGTGTTGTAGGAACCAAACCTGAACACTTTGCCAAAATTGCCTGGAAGAATCACAAGCACTCAATTAACAATCCGTAAGTTAAAAAAAATCCAAATCTGTCATTTCACCCAATTTTCCCAACCATACGTGGTTCGTTCCTGAACTGTTACCACAAAGTTGGAGACACACAATTGTATAAGACACAAACCTGTTCGAAGCTTCATCTTTATCTTCTTACCAGTAGGAAGTCTGAAATACTATCGTAATTAACATGATTTTAGATCTTCAAGATGATAAACTATTAGATTAGTTAGTATACCTAGTCATCTAAACAGCACCATGACATTGTTCTTGCTCTCCACATGTCCCCTCAGATATTCTCAGTTTCAGGACCAGTACAGTCTGGAGCAGGTGATTAAATCACGCAAGGTTTTTGAGTTCCTCACACTTCTTCAGTGCTGGTAAGTAGCTCACGTAGGGCTCATGCAGATTTAAGGTTTAATCCGGATTGTGTAAGAACATCTTGATGTGTTTGTGTGTGCGTGTGTGTGGGTTAAGCCCTACATCTGATGGAGCCGGAGCAGCAGTGCTAGCCAGTGAGGGATTTGTGAGGAAACACGGTCTGGAGGCCAAAGCTGTGGAGATCATCGCTCAAGAGATGGTCACTGATCTTACTACAACATTTGAGGAGAACAGCTGCATCAAGATGGTGGGTGGAGGACGAAGCAGATAATTTTAGCTCTTTTTCTACCTCTTTTTAAAAATGTATAATATTCACATCATATGCATACTTTTGCATATAATTTGCATAAAACACACCAAACCCTTTTGTAAACAGTTTATGAAATGTTTTCCCTTTTTTATATCTTCCTATAGCAGCGCTATAAATCTGGATGTGCTTCAAGCACACTAGATGAATATAACGATTATAATGAGGTGTGGTATATGCATATGGAATGCAAATGAGGAGCATGTGGGCGGAGCTTGTATCTGCATAGGCCAAGCGGATGTATCTGTTGTTGCTTTAGTCATTTTGTACATCATAAAATTTAAATAATAACTAAAATCTTAAAATTTTGTTTAAATATTAGAAGGAATGTACTATTTATTGAATTTTTAAATACTGTTTGTTTGTTTATTTGGATGAGATATACAGATTACACACTTCTTCTTTTTTGCTCCTCCTTCTTTTCAGGTCGGCTACGACATGACGCGCCTCGCTGCCAAAAAGTGCTTCCAGACAGCAGGCCTGAAACCGGCAGACGTCGATGTCATCGAGCTGCATGACTGTTTCTCAGCCAACGAGCTCATCACGTACGAAGCTCTCGGTCTCTGTCCTGAAGGTATTTTAGGGGTTTTTCCCCTAGTTCCTGTGGTTTTTTTTTTTTTTTTCTTTTTCAGAAAGATTTATGGTTTGAAAGCCACAGTGTATTTATTTACATATGAAATAATTCCATATACTGTAGGTTGTTTCATATAACATACGTTTTTACCCATTTGTTTGACTGGAAAACAGATTAAGGATTTTGCACGTCACTTTCTCGTTCGCTCGCAGGTAAAGCCGGAGATCTGATTGACAGAGGAGACAACACGTATGGGGGCAAGTGGGTAGTGAACCCGAGCGGAGGGCTTATATCAAAGGGACACCCGCTCGGAGCTACAGGTACGCCATGCACTACAGAAGGAGACGCTCACATGAAGGGAATTAAGTGACGTAATGTGTCAAGGTGCAGGCAAAGTAGGTGTTAATAGGCTCAAGCTAAACACCTGCTATGGGGTTACACACACCTGGATGGAGAAAAATCCTAACAGCGCAATCCTTCAGTTTTAATCCCAATCCCGTTTCAGAGAATTAGGTGAATGGACATTTGCTTGAATTTGACCCGTCATGTTCTGTGTACCGAGTACTTTGATCTGACTCAGGCGATCTCTTCTGTTTAATGACTATTAGCTCTTTGGTTCTTTGACCTGTTTTTGTCCTCAGGGTGTTTGAACATGAGTGAATGAACTCTGCAGGATGCAGGATTCGATTTCTCGGGGCTCTCTGAGGCCGCTGACTTTTCACCCTGTTTTCTGTTTTAATTGTTGAGCTCTGTGTCGTGGCATTGAAGCAGGTGTTTGATTGCTCAGGTGTGTTTTAGGTGGCTGAGGTATTTATTGATGTGCAGTGTTTGATTGCTCAGGTCTTTGTTAAATGTAATTGGAGGATGTGTTTAATTGCTTGGTCTGTCTGGGGTTGTCAAAGCTCCACCCTGTACTGTGTTTGATTGCTCAGGTTTGTCTCAAGGTGTTAAGGCTTGTGCTTAATTGCTCAGGTCTGTCTCAGGTTTTCAAAGCTTCCCTCTGTGCTGTGTTTGATTGCTCAGGTCTGGCCCAGTGTGCAGAGCTGTGCTGGCAGCTAAGAGGTGAGGCGGGGAAAAGGCAGGTCCCGAGGGCGAAGGTCGCCCTGCAGCACAACATCGGCCTCGGTGGAGCCGTAGTGGTTACACTATTCAGGATGGGATTCCCTCAGGAAGCAAGGTGAGAGATCTCACACACACTCACTGCTATCGATCTGTATTTAGATTATATCGATATAGCACAATTCTTTAACCACCCCCTCCTTACTGTAAAACCCCGGAAAACTTAAAGTCCTTGTGCAAGCGTTTGCTGTCAGTAAACGGCATAATTGAATTAATGAATAATAATGAACAATTGAAAGATCAGTTTCATTTATGTATTAGATTTTTTTGTTCACACTCAATAAAAATGTTAACATTCAGCACTTGTCACAGTCACACCGCACTTCCAGGACCTTGGACTTTATACATAACCCCCAGGAACATTAATGCGTGTTACTGTTTTTCCCCCTCAGGTCGCAGATTGCTGCGTTTCCCACCAGCGCTGCAGCTGGTCTGGATGACTTCAAATCTCATGCGGTTTTCAAAGAAATCGAAAAGAGACTGCAGGAGGTAGGAACGAGACAACCTGCTCATCATAGTTTCACCTTCTGCACATTCGAAGTCTTTGTGTCGATAGCTGTTTGTGGCCCATACAGGAAGGAGAAGCGTACGTGAAGAAGATCGGCGGCATTTTTGCCTTTAAAGTGAAGGACGGCCCTGGTGGAAAAGAAGCTCTTTGGGTTGTTGATGTGAAGAACGGGAAAGGCTCGGTGACCAGCGACGCAGGTCTGCCATTGCGGGTTTATTTATTTATTTAAGATTATGCAGATCATGCGAGCGAGAGCAGATGGTACGAGAAAGCAAAATGAGTTTTGGCTCATTTCAAGTGCATCGTGACACCAGAGCTCATTTTTTTACCACATAAAGCTGTGATTCTGCCAACTAGTTAAACCCTAATTCGCTTTTTTTGCATATTTAAATAGCTAATTTTTTGTAGCACAACTTTACAGGAAGTTTTAATAATAAAAAAAAAAAGAGGAAAGATTTCTGATAGGAAAAAGTCTTAGAGGAACTCGATTAGTTTATTTTTCTGCCATGCATCTGCCACCTCTACTTTTTATTTATTTATTTGATTAATTATTCACTTATTTATTTTAATTAGCTATAAACACCGAACCGGGTCTCTTGTTTCCTGCAGAGAAAAAATCTGACTGCACGATCGCAATGTCTGACGCTGATCTCCTCGACCTTATGACTGGGAAACTTAATCCACAGACTGTGAGTAATCTCTGTAACTCTCAACACGTATTACCTGCACGTTTAAAACATCAATTCGTGAATATATCATTTTATTATTTGAATATACAAATGAACAGTTATTACAAGTATTTATCACATCAAATGCAGAAAGTTTTTCCTTTTTTTACTGCACCTGAACTTGCGTGTGTTTACAAACCTTACCTAGCTAAAGTTATGCTAGCTTAATGCTGGAAACCTTTTAGCCACGCCCCCTGCCTGCATCTGAGGCTTCTCTGTGTTTTCCGTAAAAGAGGCATGCATGCATTTTATTGTATCTTTCCACTATTTCTATCATACCAGATGAATACATTGTGATGGTAAGAATCTTGATTCTTATTCTCGTTCCAAAGGCCTTTTTCCAAGGCAAGCTAAAGATTACTGGGAACATGGGAATGGCGATGAAGCTGCAGAGCCTCCAGCTGACACCAGGAAAAGCCAAACTGTGAAGAATTCGGACTAAATGTCTGGGTGGAATCCTCTGGTTTATGGCTTTGGGTGTGCAATACTGTACAATCTCAAATTTAGAGCAGTCACTTCAAAATAAGCTGGTGAATTTGCTCATAGTTTTTAATAGGGTATAACAACAACAACACTAACAGTTTGAAGCGGTATGGATGGTGGTCTCACATTTCCTTATTATCTAGAAAATACATCACATCTTGTGCCTCTACTACAAAGAATAAACATTCATTTAATCTCTGAATTGTAACCTGATAAGATTTTCCTAGAGTGGAAAGATAAATCTGATGATGTGTAATTGTACGTTGGGTCAAGATCGACCACAGGTCGATGGGGAAATAGATAGAAGACTATGATGTCTTCAGTTCACTGTTTTAATGATTTCTTGTAACAAAATGTTTCTATTTTCATGGAAAAAATGTGTAATTATTAAAAATATCAAATACTGAGTTGTCCAGCTTACCTGAGATCGTCTTTGCTTCGGTTTTCCGTCTTTGCTCCTTTATTTCGCAAACTCTTTCGTAAATATTCTGCAAAACTGACAACATGGAATGTCAGATAGCTAGGATATCAAAACTCGTAAACATAAAATATTGAAAAAAGAAATGACGATTATTATTATAAGAAATGGTGCCATAAATTCGACAGGGAAATGAAAAGTTAGTTACAAGAACTACTCCTGGAACTGTGAACTACTATTCTTGCTTCTTACATTAAAAGTGAAGATTATTTTATGATATCATTTTTTTTTGTTTAAACTAATAACTAAGGAATATAGGGCTTTAGCCTGATTTGCTTGGGTTTTTTTTTAGACTAATACCCTAAGGAAATATGTAAGTGAAAGAATCTTCAATCTTTTCACTATTTAAATGAAAGATATGGAATAAGTACTGATATGTTCTTTTTCAAAAAAAAAAAAAAAAATTAGTTATGATATGAGTAACGATTTTTTCTTGAAACCCCCCAATCCCCCACCAAGCTCTATCAAGGCAATAGTGAGTTGCATGTAAATATAATACCTATTATACTACAATACTTAATTGGATGGCGTGTTATTTTCCTATCATTCGCTCACGCTGAGTCAGCGTTAAGAGTAGGCCTTCCCCCTGTAACTCCCTCACCATCTGTCACTGTCTTTTCACAGTCTGTTTCTTAACTGAATTATGTGTCAGCTTGTGTGTTTATGAATAATATTGAAAGAAAACAAGTGCCACACCTTGGGTGCAATTTATAAGGTTAAGTATTTGTAACAATCTGTATATTCTTTTAATCAGTTTAAAAGAGGTCATTTTTTTCTTAGTGTCTGGTTGTGGTTGTAGTTTAGAAAACCCTATAACTAATGCAGAAGCACCGACACCGGAGACTCCATCAGTCAACGTTAAATAAATCATCTACTTTCAGAAAACTTCACTATACACATCTCTGTGTAATCGATGCCTTCTGGCACATTAGTGCGAGATATAAAAACACTTTATTATTGATACAGCTTCCTGATTGAACACTACTGCACAAAAATGAGCTACAATAGAAAAAGAACACAAAACAAAATACGTGGCATGCGTAAGGTCTTTTAGAAATGTATACATTTTGAATAAGAGGAATTGTGGGAACTTTTGAGGAAAAAAAAGAATAGAAAAAGTCAACAGGGCCTTGCCCAGGAAACAAACTATATATATATATATATATATATATATATATATATATATATATATAAAAAGTCTCCAGTCCATTTATCACTAAAATAATGTCCATCTTGACCTGTAATGAGCTGAAAGAGCTCATGATATGTGCTGTGTATCAGATAGTAAATTCCAGAGGTAGGACCAGACCATTTCAGATCTATTGAGTCCATATTATGTATTTACACCCTGATTCGAAGCTCCACTATCCATCAGTGCTCAATCAGCAAAGGAACAGAAGAACATTGCCAGCACTTGTTTCTTGTACACTCCTGTGAGGCCCAGAAAATCTGAAGGAGTTTAGACGTTGGTTTCAAGGCCGTTCATGTCAACAGTGAAGTGGTCTTGAGCTCGATCTCGGCCCTTGTCTTCCCTCTTAATGAGGTGTGTAGACTTCTTAGGCGGCTTCCTTCTTAGGCTTCTGAGTCCTTCTTCCAGCTGTACGAGGCGAGCCACGTCTGGGGAGAGGCGTTCAGGTTTCTCGGAGCGTGCCGGAGGAGGCTGGAAGCAGCCGTTGCTCTGGTAGGATGTCAACTGCTGGATGCTCATCATCGGCTTGGTTTCACAGATCAGAGGAATCTGCAATAACATTATAAATGTGTTTTGATGTAGCTTTGTGAAATGTTTGAAGATTCTACACACTTTGATGACCTGGATAATTGCTAACCTTCATAAACTCAACTAAGCGAGATGTGAACATGGATCTCACCTCTTCACCCTCCTTTATAAAGTCTTTCCTGCATATGTGCGCCATGATTCCTGTGGCCAGAGCATCCCCCATCACATTCACCATCGTCCTGAACCTGTCCCTGAAACACACACACATTTTCCAACTGGAATCCTGACCTATGGTGTACACTGGCTAATGATTTTTTTTTCTCTTGGGGTGTTCTGTGAGTATATGCAGAGAGAAGTATGGGCTTACAGGGCCCAGTCCACAGCGATGATTAATGTGATGTCGTCGGTAGGAAGCCCCACTGAGGTTAAAACGATCACCATCGTTACTAAGCCAGCCTGAGGAATCCCTGCTGCCCCGATACTGGCTGCTGTGGCTGTGATGCTGGAAGACAAATCAAACCCTGAGTTTAGAGTCACTTCCACCCAGTGTTCATATGTAGATGTTAAATAAAAAAAAACCTTCCCAAATAAGCGTTCTGCTTTATAAGTCTTTCACAATTTTTTACTTTGCCGCTCTACCTGATGGTGATGATCTGACCAAAGTCCAGCTCATAGTTGTTGACCTGAGCAATGAAAATGGCAGCAACAGCCTCATAGAGTGCCGTACCGTCCATGTTGATGGTGGCTCCGACTGGTAAGACAAAGCGGATGATGCGACGGTCGATATGGTTGTTCTCCAAGAGGCATTTGAAGGTGATAGGCAGTGTGGCAGAGCTGAAGTGAAGCAAGGTTTTAGACACAGTTTGTCAGGACGAGCATTAAATAGTTACAGAGAAAAGGAAATTTGAGAGTGATTGGGAATAGGAGCTAAATGACACTCCAGTGTACTAGAATAGGTGCACATGGTCAAATCTGTCAATAGGCCCAGTGGAGCATTGTGCTATGTTTTCTGGACCACAATCCTGTAAAAATGGAATTATTTGGAATAGCAAATATATGGTGCAGGTGATTCTTAACAACGTGAACATGTATGGAAATAAAACCCAGAAAGCCCTTCTTTAGTGGTGATGGGGTTTTCACCTGGAGGAAGTGGCCAGCGAGATGAGCAGCGCTTGCAGAATGCCTCGGATGTAAACAATCGGGTTCTTCTTGGTAATAAAGAAGTACATGGCGGGTAGGATGAAGAGACCATGGATGATCAGCCCGATAACCACAGTGATGGCATAGAAACCTAGTTTCTTCCCCATGGCAGAGGGGTCATCCATCTCTAAGATCTTGCCAGCCACCAGGAAGACGATCCCAAAGGGGAAATACCTGCAAGAAAGTAATAGCTGTACTGCTGGGGAAGAAAACGAGCCTGAACGAATATAAGAACACAAAACATTGCATGCATTACAGAGTTCCTAACAAGTGTGCTTGAGAATTACATACCAGATAACGATTGCTACAATTTTCAGCACTGCTTCATTTAAACTCTGGCAGAAGTTGACCAGCGCACTGCCATTAGGTCCCATTCTTCCAAGAATGATTCCTAGTAAAATAAAATGGCATGAACATTATAACCCTGGTGCTTTTATACTTGTAGACCGAGAGATGAATGATCCTGAAAATTCATTTTTAACTGAGCAAATATAATTAAATGGCAGAAACCAGAAAACCCAGAGAACAATTTCCTAGAGTCTGAAGCAGTTGTCTCAAAATGTATTTATTCATGATGAGTACTGAGCTGTGCTTGTTTGAAGGACAAGATCTTCGATGATGTAGAGGCTACTTGCATGTTCATGGACATCATGCCTCAAAGGCGTATGTCGACGAAATCGACATAACCGTGACCAAGATTATTCGCTTTAGAAAGATGGATGCAAGAATACATTTATTTTTAAGACTATACAACACTTGAGCAGTGGCTCAGCTGTTACTGGTTGGAAAGTTGCGAAATCTTGGCCAATGTTGAGCTCTTGCACAAGGACCTTCACCTTTACTCAGCTAAAATTAGGTAAATGTATGATGCTGAATAAATGTCCGCCTTGAATCCTCCGTGATACCTTTGGCTAAAACCATTTTACCAATGAATGCACTGAGTGTGTGGAAGTCATTATCACTTGACAACCAAACCAGTTTTCTTCCTGTTGTCACCCATGTAGATATTCTCCACAACATATACAGTGTATAACTCCATCAGACCACAGGAAAGAAGACCATGGGTAAAAGTTTTGTCTGCATAAGTGTCTAAATCTACTTACATCTTGAGCAAGAGAAAGCCAAAGCCATGAACTCACCCATGGTGGCTGAAAAAATGACAATTCCCAGGACATTCATGCCATCGCTGGTGCCAGGCAGCGTCCTGATAACCACATCAGGAGGTGGTGTTAAGTCCAGAGAGAAGTTCTGGATGTCAGTGCCATTGTCGTCCTGGATGCCGTAGATAAGAACGCGCCTGGTGGTTGACTCTATCAGGTCCTGGCTCACGGTAGGCTTCTGCTTTAAGATGGGGATACTCCTGCTGCGGTACTGTCAAGGCAGAGGAGAGAGATTATTAATAGTGGTATGATAGAGCTCTGTTGTCATGATAAAGAATGTGACCTGATGATTGCATTACATATTGTTTTAGAGATGCATAGCTTGTGATGTCTCACCTGTTGAAAAGTAGCTTGGACCAGGTTGGCAGGAAACATGTTGCTAGTGGAGAGAAAGAGAGAACACACTGAACACAGGTAGGTGTAGCATAAGCAGTGCTTGAAGGCATAAGCATTGTTCTGTCTGTGGATCTGATCTGCTCAAAGGCATTTACTTGGACTATTGATTGGGGCAATGCAACATCAATATTGCACAAATGAATGTTTATCCTAAATATTTAATCCAATGGTTGGTCCAGACTTCCTCACTGTTACAAATACAAGATTAGATACTAGATACACTGAAGACTCTAAGGTGGTCAGTTGTCATTTGTGTTAGCGGCATGAAGTTGTTTGTCATGATCTTACCGGATCAGGTCAAGCAGAGCGTCCGCAGAGCTCATGATCGGTTTGCCACTGTCCTCCGAGTCCTCCTTCTGCGCCGCTCCACCTGGGTGAATGATGATCACCAGGATGATGCCTACCACTACAGCCACAAAGGTGGTCCAGAGGTAGTAGGAGATGGTCATGATTCCCAGGCGGCTTGAGCATTTAGCATCCAGCGCTGCCAGACCAGACATCAAACTAGGGGAGTTAATGTTACAAATAAATTTTACTGACCAGGGTGCATTTTTTGTAAAACAGCATGATCTCAGCGAGTAGATTAAGTCTGGATGTGGCATTTCGGTCCTGGTAAAGTAATCAAGCACACAGTACAAGTAGTGTGTGTGCAAGTTTGATTGTGTCTCAGCAAGATGGGATTAAGTCCAATGGCATCTGATTCGAATGGAGTTTTGGACCATCTGGGGCTTCACTCCTGTGCACGTCTCCTCCAGAAAAGCTTTAAATTGATCCTGAGAAATTCCCACTCAGGCCTCCTATTCTTCCAGTGTGATATTGTTTTAAACTGATTATTGCTAAAAATAATAAAAACTATTTATTTGCTTTTTACAACAGATTTTAGTGCGATACATGGAACTATCAATTAACCAACCAAATTAACTCTAAATAAAAGGTAGAGCATTTCATGGCTTCCAGATTCCAGAACATCACAGCATGTACCCAAAACGTTCACCAACACCATCCAGAAGACAATAGTATTGGGCAACACATTACTTTTCCTTTTTGTGTTTTAAACAATTAAATATACCAACTATTTCGATTTCCTAATATATTTATGATTTGTCCAAAGTTTTTTGGACACCAAAAATAACTTGAATCGAATCCCACTCTATAACCCCAAAGAAAAAAAAAAGACGTATGTTATTTTCTCTTCACTTCGCTTCCGTCCAGCCAGAAAAGATGCCTAAAATGTTGCTCTTTTGTTGAATAGCTACATGTACACTTCAATCCTCTTTAAAAGAAACTGCATAAAAGCCAGATAATTGCCACTTGTCCTGTATTTCCTTCCCACAATTCTCTTTGGTACAAAAAATTGCTGCTTTTTCTTAGCGCACCCTTGGTCTGAGCACTGTTCTCGAATTTAGAGCTGTGTTATTTTCTTACCTAAAACCTTTGGATGCCGGTTACCGCGCAGCCCCACTGGGGTTAAATACTATAATTACTGTGTTTTAAGCAGTATGCTTATTTATTTATGAAGCTATTCTCCAAAGCACAGCTTCAACAAAACACAATTAGTGAGGGCAAAAACTCTGAGTGCTTTTCTCTGTACTTCACAAACAGCTGAACAGAAACAAGGACTGGCAAATAAACCGGATGTGTGGCTATGTAGAGTCTGCAACAGCACAAATGCAAATTGCTTGTTGAGTGCAGTTTAAGTGAAGATGCATCAAATAATTCAAGTTTGTTCGATGGAAACACTTCAGAATTTTCACTGGCGCACCAGGATGGCAGACATTTTTGCTTGTTCCACTGTACATCAAGTGGCTGTGATATGGCATAGAGACCCACATAGCAATACTGGCTCTTGAAAACATCCTGCTGCACTCCTGGTGCTTGGGCCCCTCTGATTACTGCTATATTAATTTTTTTTTTGTCTGGTGTGGTGGACACTATAATTCACTCATGAAATGAGTCCTCTATACAAGCAGCATAACCTTCTAGGGGGAGAAAATCAAAGCTGTGTGCTTTTACCTGGAGACAACAAGAGGAAGGATGAGCATCTTCAGCATCCTCATGAGCAGCTCTCCAGGGAACTGGAAGTACTTCACCTCCTACAGAAGATAGAAATTGTAATAAGAGAAATGGTTTTTATGTAAATGATGATTGCTCACTCTATCATCATGGGACCATGCTGGATTTGCTGACCATGCCCACAATTGCAGCAGCCAAGAAGGGTCTGATGCGTCTCTGAAATTTTGGTTAAAATAAATTGGTGTTCCAGAGCTTTTTGTTCATACTCTAATACTAATTACTTTAATTTCTCTAAATACTCTAAAATATTCACGCCCCACTCTAAGGTTTGTGTTGCTCTGCAGTAGCATTTCATTAGTAGCAAACATGGTTTGTCTTTGTTTGTTTTTTTGTTTTTTTTGACAGAATATCTTCATTACCAGGTTAAAACATCACTGGAAATGTCGATACATTCAACATTAAGTAAAAGGTGGAGACCTGCTGGTAATCAGGTGTCCTGAAGTCATCCTGTTAATGTATCAGAAGAGGTCAATAGTCATGTTTGTGTCAGAACAAATGCAGAAGATGGAGATGCTCTATTTACTTGTATGACATTCTTTGTTAGATATGTTTGACAACTTCTGTTTGCTGACAAGATTTAAAAGCACTAACCAAGCAGAGATAGTTTAGTAAGGCTTTATTGTAAGAAGATTTAGTAAGAAGTATAACTTCTTGTAAAGAAGACCAACCTGTTCAGAAAGATGTTTAGAACGCAGGAAAAATCCCAGAAGGCAGCCGACCACCACAGCCAGCACAGACAGGATCAGGAGGCCGTTCTGCTGGCAGACGTTCTTCACCCGGCTCCACACGGCACCCAGGGGCTTGGCGTCACCTCCTTTATCCATTTCCACAAACGTGTCAAATCAAGAGCCCAAAACCGATGTACACACATGCAGGACGAGTGAAGGACGGCCAGGTGGAGTCCCTGTCTTGTAAGTCCACTCGTGGTGTGTCTATATTAGAGTAAATCCCACTGCACTGCCTAAATCTGTGTCTTGCATTCTTTAGTTCTCCCTGTCGACCTCTAGGAGGCGCCTTGACAGCTGGAAGCACTGTCCTGTAGTTAATACCAGCGATCCTATTAGGGATCTGGAGCTGGATTAAGGATGAACAATTGGAAAAGGGATTGTTCTTGGAAAGATACATGGGAGAGGAAAAAAGGAACCAAATAACAACTTGTGCAGCTTTTACGTGACCCATATAACTTTAACCGAAACAAACACAGAGTAGTACAATGTTTTATCACACACTCAGCACCTCCATAATCAGAGCAGCTTACTGTGTCATCCTGTCAACAACACGTCTTCCTGTGGGCAAGTAAAATTCCCGATGTCACTTTGTGAACGATACCAAATCTGGTCTGTTTTTGATGACCACTTGGCTCTTGAAACAGATTCTGCTGCACTTGGTCCTTGGGTCTGCCAAGTGTTGCTTAAACCTATATTTTTCTCTCGATGATGATGTTTTTTTCTTCTGGCATGGCAGATATACTTCATAGTTCTGGCTATTATATAATCATAAAAAAAACGATTTGAATATTCTTGATCAATTTAGTGGATGTATGAATAGGAACGTTTAGAACAAGGGCAGACTATTTTGATTTTGTTTCCCAAGTAAATCGTCACGCACCGTCTCTTCAAAACATTCTCCCCAAAAGCTCATTGATCATTATTAGAGCGTACGCATCAAAGCCGCCACTTGAGCAAACAAACGCCTCTGCAATGGTGTAGAAGATAATCAAGCAAAGACAGTCATCTTTTGAAACATACCAGCAGTAACACTTTTGCAGATGCAGAACGTTTAGTGCCAATAGTTGCCTCATGGCAATACACTGTAAAAGGTGGTGCTTCGGTGTTTCTAAGCTCTCAAGGTTCTTCATTTGTTTTGTTTTCAGCCAGTAAAAAAAACATTGCAGCACATTGTAATGTGACATTGAGCGATAAAACATGGGCCTAAATCAAAGAGGAAAATGAGGAAAAATACACCAAGGACGTTCCAAGCAATTTCCCTTTATACGGGTACAATTCTTGTGTGTGTGTCTGCGTAAGTTGTTTTTTCTAAGTATGTTCTTTTCAGGAGACATTCAGAGCTTAGACAATGGCATAAATCAAATTGCTCGTTCTATTCTGCCAATGTTCTGTGAATTTAATTAGCTTGAGGGTGAATTTAGCTCTTTATTTTGAAAAGCTTCAGTGCCAAGTAGGAACAGGTCCTGTGTGATTAGAACGATGGGGTCTTTAGTCAAACTATGGAGTTAATGATCCGTGTGGCAGCTTGCTTCAGAATGGCTATGCTGGATAAATCCATTACCACAGGACAGTAAATGGCTTTTTTTTGTCTTGTTGCTGCACTCAGTCTTTACCTGGTATATGACCTGTGACATAAAACTGTCTTCCAGACCCTTGCCTTAGTAGCAGACTTTGCATGTTCCTCACCCTGGTTGAAGCTCCTACACAGCTGCTTCTGATTCAGTTAATGACTGTATTTCAACCTACATATAAAATTGATGATCAGCAGCACCTGCTTGGTGTAATTAGTTCATCAGAGATCTGAATCTAATCCTACACAATCCCTGACTTTGTGCAAGTGTGCAATAGTAAGACACAAAATCCAAACCTGGTTGCACCAAATTTTGATTTAATTTGGATTTTATATTCTGTTCATTTATAGCAATGGATATTTCATAGTAGTGGTAGTTCCTGTTTCCTTAGATACCAGATTGCTCGTGCTATTCTAATCTGCTCTGGATGCTGAGATCTTCTCTAACATCTGTGGCAACATAAAGAAAAATGACAGAACTCTGATGATAACAGCAGGTCCCTCCGTTTTTATTGTTTCTCAGCCTTGCTAATGCAAATTCTTGAGGATGTAAAAGTGTTGACACTGGAGACTCCTTCCATTTATATAATTAATAAGCAAGTTGTTTTTTTTAGCTTTAGATCCTACATCATATGACTTGAGAACCTGGTGAACTGCAGCTGCACTGGCTGGCTCCTGTGCACCTCCTGACCAATCAGGAATCCAGAATTCCATAGCGCTGAGGTATAAAGCGTTTACTCAACACCTTGGATATGAAGTGATGTAGTGCACTAGATGTCCAACAAGGAGTCGATGGAAACAGCCGAGAAGTAGAAGAAGGGATTTGTGTGGGGATTTGATTTGCATTGGTGAAAAGAGAGAGTGAGAGAGAGAGAGAGAGAGAGAGAGAGAGAGAAGGAGGGAGTGCGCGCGCACGTTTTGGGCGAGCTGCTGAGGATGAGCGCGCTGTGCTCGAGCTACTACACGCCGGAGAAGGAGCTCGTGAGCGCGTTCGCGTGCCCGAGAGACGGCGGCGACGAGCGCGCACGGTTCTGCTGCGGCTTCAGCGACCTCAAATACTGCTGTGATGATTCCAACGGCTTCTTCCCCTACGAGTACGGGTACATGTGGTGGCTTAGGTAAGCACCAGACTTCATGAGGTTCCTCGAGGTTCTTGAGGGCTTCAACAGAAAGTATCATGTGTACATCAAATCAACAGAACGAGATCTTTCACTTGGAAACACGCACATGTTGCATTCCATTTAAAAATCATTTACTGCCTATTGATGTATTTCTTTCTTTCTTTTTTTCTTTCTTTCTTTCTTTCTTTCTTTCTTTCTTTCTTCAAGTATATATATAGGTATGGGTATATATACAGGTCGTTTAAATAAATGAACAAATAAACACAGGCATTAGATTTATTATTATTATTATTATTATTATTATTATTATTATTATTATTATTATTATTATTATTACACGTTGTGTGTGTGAGAAAAATAGAAAATCTTTGTTCTGAAAGCAAAAAAGTTTTGAATCATTCATAACATTTTCTGTCTTCCTCTACAGGACATCGAACTGATTTGTAGTGATTATTTTCATAAAGTTACATATTTGTAAAACAATTAATAAATAAATTATAACAATAATAAATAAATAAAAAATGCAAGAAAAACCCCCCACCAGACTGACGATGTAAATGATCAAGGATTGTGATATTTTTATTGGTTTGTTTATTGGAAATTTTCTTATGATTTTAAAATAATGATTGGATGAACGATCAAACCTGCGATAATAATAATAATAATAATAATAATAATAATAATAATAATAATATAATTGGCTCTTGATAGGATTTAAAATGTACATTAGATTTAATATTGTAAAATACAACAGTAATGAACAGATACACTATAATGAAAAGGGATTTATTTATTTTTTTGCTTTGCTTATTATCATAAAAAAAATGCTTATGGTGATTAAGAGGAAGATCATAATGATAAATTGCAGGATATCAGAGGATCTGCATCATGCAGGAATCAGATGTAGTAAAAGGCACATTGTCGCTTTGTCTATACAGAATTTGATCAAGTTGTTTACTTGGTTTTAGGTTACTGTGTAAATCACCTGATTGTAAGTAAGAGCACTGAAAAAAAGCCCAATTTCTCAAAATACTTCATCCTGAAGAATCTATAACTGTAATGTAATGATAATGAGCGCCTGATGGTGCTGCCCTCTAGTGGTGAGTTATAGGATTGTCGGTAGCTCCTCTGTCTGATGGTGTTTTATCTGATAACTAAATCTTAAACTCTCCTTTTATTTATCTCGTGCCCTTTGTACCCCCTCCGTAGTATCGGTGCTCTTATAGGTCTATCCGTAGCTGCAGTTGTTCTTCTGGCCTTCCTCGTCACTGTGTGTGTTCTCTGCATCCTCTTCATCAACACTAAACCTAGTCGTCTGGACAGCGGGCTTCCTCTCAGCTTGCCGGGTCAGTCAGCATCAAATACTGGTACATGAATGATCTAATACATATACTCTCTTTTATAACATATTAAGAGCAGTTTGTTGACTTGACCTACCCTTAATCTAACGAGTTTTCTATTCTTCTTCCCTAATGCCACGCAGGCCGTGAGCCAAGTCCTTCCCCCGGGTGTTCCACCGGACCTCAGGGGTTTTTCCGCAAACATTTTCCAAGCAGGAAACTGCACTGTGCCGAGCAGAGGGCCGAGCCTGAGCGCCTGTTTCAGCCCTGCTTCAGGGTCACCGTGGCTAGAGTGAACGCTGAAGGGCCTTCATATGAGCCATGTTCAAAACCAGGTGCTTGTATAGGCTGAGCAGGCGACAAGGACTTTCTCCTACACATAGAGTTCAGCAGTGGCTCTTTTTGGAGCTCCTGGGATTTGATGCCAATCATGGAAGACTTACGAAGCACAGAGCATGATAGACATGATGCAGCAGTGCTGTAGCTGTTGGCACAAAGACCTGGTTTTACTTGTTAATTTCTTTTGCGTCAGAGTGAGTAATGTATAATGTTTTTCTTCTGAATGAACGGGTCGTACTGGTTTTAAGGCACATTTATTGGTTCCAAATGCACCAAAACTATAGAAGTATTTCCTGAAATAAAGGGGGGGGGGGGGGGGGGGTGTATGTATATAAATAAATGATAGATCAAACCAAATGAAAGATCAAACCAAACCGGCTATTTATCAAGAGTAGGACACCTGAATAAACGCCAGGGGGCGCCGAGACCTTCAAATTGCTTTTAATTGCCATGAACATGTCTTATAATTTTGAAAGTTGAACCGTTGTACTGTACCAGTTTATCGGTGGATTTTAAAGACAACTTGGAGTCGTTCATTTGTAGGCTGTTTATTCATTACAACATTCATTAAACTCAAATGTGTAAAAATAAGAAACTAATACTCATATTTCATATCTGGTATAATCATATTTTTAACCAATAAATACATTTTACATTTAAACATTCTATGGATTGTGCACTTATTTATTTTAATGCGTTTTTCATTTCTATTTTTAAAAAATTCAATTAATTTTTTTATATATAAAATTGAACCCCGTTCTAGTTCATTTCAATAATTTGACACAGATCAAGATTCTCCTCTTCCACGCTTCCTGAAAACTCACGAAGAACAAGAAATCTCTGTAATCCTGCGAAACTTTGAACAAAGATTTATTTAATAAAAATGTTTTTAACTTAAAAATATTTAGAACTAGAAAACTTTTTAAAATAACTAAAAATTTGAGGCTGTTAGTTATTGTTTTTGGGTTTTTTTTTTTTTTTTTTTTTTTTTTTTTTTTTACAAACAATGCTTGATTATTATTTTTTAATTTCTATTTTTTCCCCTAGCTTCTTGTTTGCGTTTAAATCCAGAGATCCTTTTAAATTAAATTAAAGCTTTTACACAATTTATAATATATGAACAAATTATATGAATTTGTGACTAATACATCTCCAAAAATCTTTCAAAGTACTTTCATTTGCTGGCTTTTTGGTATTGTTTTTTATTCTATAGTTTTACATTAAAAGTATCATACGGTATATCAGTGGTTCCCAAACTTGTTTTCCAAGAGACCCCTATTTCTACATTGAACATTTTAACGACCCCAATGCCCCGATTAAAACACACGAGCAGACACATTTTATTAATAAGTTATACGTGTGTAATAAATGCAAAAACAGCAGAATGCAAACAATTTGCTGCAACTTGCAACTATTCATAAAGATTTAATCCCCAACAGCAGGTTCCTTTTTATAAACCTGATGAACAAATATAAATGAATTAAACTTTTGGTTCCAGTAAGCTTTCCATGAAGAGGGACAAAACAGATTATTGTAGCAACAAACAAGAGAAAGGCTGGTCAGAGCCACAAAGGAATCACTCGAAGAAGTCATTCTGCCCACCTGCTCTGCCCAACTACCCTGTGGAGGACATTGTTCTACCCACCTGTACTGCTAAAAAAATGTCATTCTTTCTGCCTGCATGCACTACTGAAGATGTCCTGCTGGACACATGCATTACTCTTTTTAGTCTCTTTGTTCTCTCATGCTCAGTTACAGACGTCACTCCACCTCCTTGCTTGGCTTAGGAAGTTGCTCCTTCCCCTATCCACATGGAGAATGTCACTCCATCCTCTGGCATTGCTTTTCCCACGAGTGCTGCAAGCTGTGCAGCAACAGTCGTTCAAATAAACCAGCCCAGAAAAGCAGATATCTACCACACCCCCATTTCCATGTCTGGATCACATGTCAATAATCACTCACACCTGTTTCCTGTTACCTTGATTAACATTTGTAAAAAAACTCCACTTTACATAGCACACGTTGTTTTAGGTTGTCTCAGGTTTGACTTCCATGAAGGTTGTGTTCCTCTTTTTTTTTTTTTTTGCCGCTTTTTGAATTAAATATTTTTCAATGTTTGCTTTATGCAAGACTGAGAAAGATTCAGTTGGGATATTTAACAAGCCAAGAAACAGTCATGTGCATATAAGGCTTAGTAGATGCTTTTTGGTTATTTAAGCAAGGCTGAAGTTTGTATAATCACATTTAGAACATGGAAATCTATTCTCTTGGGGGTGTTTGGTATTGGCAGCACCAGACTTGTACAAATAACCTTTAGAAAGTCACATCATCATTCCACAGTTCTTGCTTGTTTGCATTTTTAAGATATTTAAATCAACTGCATGAGGTTTGCAATCAAATGGGATGTGCTTCTTTACTTATTTGACTGCTATGATTTCAATGACACAGAGGTAAACTCAGTTTGTAACCTTTGGCTAATTGGAACTTTGCCATACAAGAAGATAATGAGGTGAAACGTGAATCCCTGCTCTGCAAGCGTTATTTAGAGAGCAAACACTCGTTTGGTGTGTTATCTATCATGGAATGACCTGCCCAGTCACTGCACCTAAATCCTATTGAATTTCTCTGGGGTGAACTGGATCACGAGGTCAGAAAAAAAACATCTTCGGTAAGTTTTACAAGAGGCTCGGCAAAATATTTCAGCTGAATGTTTGGAGAAAAACGAAGTGTCCGGATGCAGAGAGTGTGTAAAGCTGTTCTTCATGATAAGGGAGGATTTTTCTAAGGAAATAACATGAAAGTAAATCTTCGTACCATTACATGTTTGTTGCATTTAAACAAAAGGATTATGTAGGTGTGTCTCAAAAAAAAGTCCAAGTGTTTCCATATTAAGTTTTAAATTAGAACATAGTCAGGATGAACTGAGACTAGTGGGATTTAGTACAAATGAAACATTTTGAAAGTCAAGGTTACGTTACGCAATAGTTCTCGCTAGTTTGCATTTAAAATTTGTATTCATATAAAGGTGCAAGAGTTGGCACTCAAATGAGGTGTGTTTTCTTACTAATTTGACTGCTAGGATTTCAATGACACCAGGTTGCATTCATTTTGTATTGCTGAAGAAAAAGCGCTATTGTTAATATTGATGTTTCACAAGTCTGTTTATGGTTTAAATAAAGGGTTCATGTCCAGTGTTTCACCATAGAGACTGTAGTCTCCAAATCATTTTCTTGGCTGACAGTTCATCCATCTTTTTAGGTCACCATGGCTGTAAGAAGTGGTTAAGTTGGCATAAAATTCCTCTCAGTTTGAACTGCGACATTGTCCTGAACTAAACTGAACTAGAGGCTCATGAGAAGGCTGTTGGTTGCTTCTGTTCGTTGAATGAATACCTCTGAGGAAATAAATTTTTGCATGAGTTGTAAATGAGCTCTCACTGTATATTTAAACAGCGATTAAAGAGACCTTAGCACACATTCACAGAGCTTGGATGCATCATACCAGAGATGAAGTTGTCCTTTGTCTTTTTCCTCCTGCTTGGTGACATGGCTGTAGGTCAAATAAGAGAATATGTGCTTGCTTCTAAACCTCTGACCTGGGAATCTGCTCAGAAGTATTGCAGGGAAAACTATGTGGATCTGGCAACCATCACTACAAGTGAGGAGAACCAGAGGTTGATGAAGGCTTCAGCTGGGGTCAATGTTCTAGTTGGTTGGATTGGGCTGAACAGAAATGCACTTGATTCAGACATCTGGCAATGGTCTGATGGAGAATCAACGAGTTTCTCTAATTGGATAATTTCTCAGCCTGATAACTACATGGGAAACGAAAGCTGTGTCATTTTAACTCTGTTTGGTTGGAACGATGTGGTCTGTACGTTTGCTCTTCCATTTTATTGTTCCTGGAGATTTGTTTTGGTGAACGACAGTAAGACCTGGGAGGAAGCTCATGAGTACTGCAGAACTTACTACACCGGCTTGGCCAGTCCGATCTCTAGAGCACAGTTATACCTGGCTGCAAATGCATTAGCACAAACCCAAACAGTCAGTGTGTGGACCGGCCTGCAATTTTTGAACGGACAGTGGATCAGTGTGAGCAGGTTGACTGTGAGTCTGGTCTCACTGCCCTCGTGCCCAAGCCGACGCTATCGCTGTGGAGCTCTGAACACCAAGACAAATATTTGGGAGAACAGAGACTGCAGTGAGAAGCTGAATTTTCTCTGCTACTGATGGTGTGTAACAGACATCCAGTACAATTCACCAGGATTCTGTAGTTTAAAGTCTCAGAAACTATGCTTATTCTTGATATTTTGTTTTGTTCTCTGTAAAGATGATTTCCACAGAGAAGAACTTTCTACTTAACACTTGCTCTGAGGTGGGACATGAACGTTCTACCACATCTCCTATTATTAATACACTGCAGTGTAATGCACAAGCCGAGGGCATCTCGAAGAGTACTCAGTGGAAGTCTTTTTTAATTTTTATCTTTATATATTTATTAAATTTTTATTAAATGTATAAATGTAAAAGACCAATATCCTGAATTGATTTCCCTTTCTAGTGTATATTTTTTAAATGTGGTATGTATAATGTTTTTTTGTGGGGGTTTGTATATTGATATCTTAAAATAATTGTTAATCAATAAATAAAGAATTTTCTGCTTTATCATTCTTGTTTTTCTGAATGCATTTAAAATGTATACCCGACACAAAAAAACAGGCCTGTTCTTTATTTTGTGGATTGCTCAATTGTTTGGATTTCATTAGCGAGTGGAGTTGGGATTGTTTGGTTCTCCGAAGCTTATTCTGGAGTTGTCATAACAATAATTCTGTAATTTCAAAGCTGCTCGAGAGCTGTCTTATTTCACGTAAACAGAATTAGATTATGGCTTTTTAAGCAGAGGTGATATGGAGCAGCCATGTTCTACACGTTTTTTATGAGAACAACCTTGTTGTAAGAATATGGAGAGCTTTCCAGAGGCAACACATTTAAATCTGATTGAATATTTGACATTTATTAAGTTGTAGTGGGTCCTGTGGTGGCTCTGACATCAAGAAAGAAATATATATAAACATCCAGCAATAATGCAGTTGTCAGAACTATTATGCGAGGCCTCAATAAAATATCATATTTTTATGTGTATAATTTATACTATTGAAAAGCATTTTTTTACATGCTATTTCTTTTATTGTTCTTAATGGAGTGTATTGTTCATGGAATTTTTATTGTATGTTAATGGTTGAAAAATTGTCATGTTTTTTAGTATTTTTTTTTTTTACAATGGAGACTGAAGTCTCAGATTCTTGTTCTGGGCCTGAAGGAGTTCAGCCCAATATGGTATCTTAATAGATATAGAAAGCACAAACACTGATATATCGTAAAACAGGAGTTATGCATTGAAATTTACATTCAAACACTAGGGTAAACTTCAGGGTAGACCAAGGCTAAATTAACAAACAAAAACACTCTTTATACAAAATCTAAATGACCTACAAAAAGAAAACATAGAATAAAAGACAAACATCCTCACCAAGAACATCCACACCCAACACAAATGGCAGCCACACCCCTTCTACTGGTGAACCTAACAACACAAATATGTCCGTATATTTACAGTGTTTACAATACAGTGATTATTTACAAACTGGCCAATCAAACATGTTACAAAGGACAGGGCAAACTCGAAGTCAGAAGGGGCACAAATGGAAACCAGGCTATAACACACTAAAAACCACAATCACAAAACTGAAATTGAGCATATTTTAAGCAAGATCCAGGTCCCGGCTTCTGACACTACTTTATACAGTCTCTTCAGTGTGACATCATTTATGAGGGGTGGGTGTGGCTTCACTAGGTTGACGTGCAGAAAGTCCATGACCGGAGTCTGGAGTGACACCTGCACAGACTAGGCATGCAAACCCAACACATACCATACGAAACTCCCACAGATTTAATTAATTAAGGGTGAAATGAATGCCTCTGAGCTTTTAGAGGTGATACAGTTTTGCATGGGTTGTAAATTAGCTCTCATCAGATATGTGGAGAACAGAGAGTTTACAAAGGCTTAAACAAAAATTCACAGAGCTCAGGTGCATCGTAGCAGAGATGAAGTTGTCCATTGTCTTTTTCCTCCTGCTTTATAGCATGGCTTTATGTCAAATAAGAGAATATATCCTCGTGTCTGAAGCAAAGACTTGGGGTTCTGCTCAGAAGTATTGCAGGGAAAACTATGTGGATCTGGCAACCATTACTACAAATGAGGAGAACCAGAGCTTTAGAAAGAATGCAGCTGCATCCAACATTTTAGACAGTTGGATTGGGCTGAACAGAATTGCACTTAATTCAGATATCTGGCAATGGTCTGATGGAGAATCAGTTAATTTCTTTAAGTGGAGCCCTGACCAGCCTGATAACTTCAATGAAAATGAGACTTGTGTAATTATGAGTCCGAAGGGTTGGAACGATGTGGTCTGTACATTTGCTCTTCCATTTTATTGTTCCTGGAGATTTGTTTTGGTGAATGACGGTAAGACCTGGGAGGAAGCTCATGAGTACTGCAGAACTTACTACACCGGCTTGGCCAGTCCGATCTCTAGAGCACAGCTAACCCTGGCTGGGAATGCATTAGCACAAACCCAAACAGTCAGTGTGTGGACCGGTCTGCAATTTTTGAACGGACAGTGGATCAGTGTGAGCAGGTCGTCGTTGGTGAGTCTGGTCTCACTGCCCTCATGCCCAAGCCGACGCTATCGCTGTGGCGCTCTGAACACCAAGACAAATATTTGGGAGAACAGAGACTGCAGTGAGAAGCTAAATTTCCTCTGCTACTGAAGGTAAGTAACAGACATCCAGTACAATTCACATTTAGTTTAATGTCTCATAAAACTATGATTATTCTTGATCTTTTGTTTGTTCTTTGAACAAATGACTTCCACAGAGCGGTAACTCACCCCTTAACTCTCTCCTTAACACAACACTTGCTAAGAGGTGAGATGTGAACCTTCTACCACATCTACTGGTTTCAATACACTGCAGCACGATGCACAAGCCAAGGCTTCTCGAAAAGCACTTAGTGGAAGTCTGGATTTGCTCTATATCGTAGCTCTATTTTCATTTAATTCTTATTAAATATGTCAATTTAAAGGACCCATCACCTGTATTTCCTTTTCTGGTGTATAATATTGAAATGTGTTATGTGTACTATGTGTTTTAGGTTTGTGGGGGTTTGTACATTCATATCTTAAGATAATTGTTAATCAATAAATGACAAATGTTATGCTTTATCATTCTGTTGATTGTGCATATATTTATATTAATGTATTTTAACTTGTTTCAGTCATTTTGACACTCATTGTCAAACCCACCATGAAAATTCACAGAGAAGACAACAAAACAAAAAAACCTGTTATATAACCCAGTTTTATATTTGGCATTCTCTCATTTAGCCTCCTAAGGTAATCACCTAGAATGGTTTTATAACAATCTTCAGGAGTTCCCAAAGGTGTTGAGTTCTTGTACGCTGCTTTTCCTTTACTCTGCTGTTAAACTCATCCCGAACAATCACAACTGGATTTAGATCAGGTGATTTGTGGAAGCCAGGTCACCTAATGCAGCACTCCATCACTCTCCATTTTGAATGAATAGCTTACATTTACATTTAGATTTAGGGCATTTAGCAGATGCCCTTATCCAGAGCAATGTACAAAAGTGCTTTAAGTCTCTATCAATTAATAAATCAACACTGGTTCACTAGGTTGCAGACTTAGGATACAACATATGAGAAATGAAGGACAGTTGATTGTCCATGGTTACCTTTTGGATGTGAGAGGTGATCAGGGGAGATCAGAAAGTTGTGAAGAGAGATCCTAAGATCCTGACCTTGATATGAATCACCTGGGATGACCAGTAGTTCAGTTTTGCTGGGATTAATTTTCAACTGATGAGTGCTCATCCATGATGATATGTCCACCAGACATGCTGAGATCTGAGCAGAAGCTGTGATATCTGACGGAGGGAAGGGGAAGATGATTTGAGTCATCAGCATAGCAGTTTAAAGAAAATCCATGTGAAGATATGACTTTGCCAAGAGACTGAGGACCAAGAACTGAGCCTTGTGGGATGCCAGTGGAGACGCTGTGTGGGGCAGGTGTTGAGCCCCTCCATTTCACCTGGTATGATCAGTGATGGAAAAAGTACACAAAGCAGGAACTTGAGTAAAAGTAGAGATACAGTAGGTAAAATATTATTCTAGTAAAAGTAAAAGTGTCCCTTTAAATTTTAACTTGAGTAAATGTACAAAATTATTTGCCTTGAAATGAACTCAAGTATCCAAGTACTTTGATTTATTATGGCTATAATTTTCCTTTATATTCCTATCATTTTTATTACAAGACTATTTGCTTAATCAATTTAGTTTATGTGAAAAGACTCTTATGTTACTCTTAGCACACCGATCTATTAAAATATATTCTTCTCTCTTTTCTCTGCTTCAGCTACTGTCACTGGATGAGTAAAACATATTTTCAGAGCAGTACATAAATTTGGATACATTTCTCAGAGCTCCCTTTCATGTATAAATATCACCCTAAATGCATTTTTTGCACAATTAATTACACGTTATTGTGCACAATTGGCTAATCGTAGCCATACGATACATACAACATCTATATCTTTATAATACATGTCTTTTAAATTAGCCTTTTAAAAGTGAGATATTTGACTTTGAAATGTAGTGAAGTTAAAGTCAAATTCTCCCCAAATGGAAATACTTGAGTTAGGTATAGATAGGTGAAAAAATTGCTGTGTCACTGCAAAATGCTGTGGTAGCCATGCTACTGCAATTTGGACTAAATCACCAACAATGTCACTAGTAAAGCACCTCTACATCATCACACCTCCTCCTCCATGCTTCACAGTAGGAACCACACATTCAGAAATTGTCCGTTCCTCTGTAGATCTAACAAAGACATGGCTTTTAAATCAACAAATCTCAAATTTGGACTCATCAGAACAAAGGACAGTTGACAGGTTTACTAATCTAATGTCCATTTTCACTGCCGTGTCTTGGTAGCTGAGTGGTTAAGACATTGGAATTCTAATCGGAAAGTCAATTGTTCAGATCAGAGCACCACCATGCTGCCGCTCAAAGGGCCTTAACCCTCACCTGCTTCGTTGTAAGTAGCTTTGCATAAGACGTCTAGAGAATATTTAACATCATTGTCCAAATTTGTTTATTCATTTTCATTGTCTTCTTTCCATTGAATTGAATTGAACTCAATGACTATACATATGTTTCACTTTCAATTTCAGACACAGCTTACATGTTTCACTCTGTGGAAAATTGTATGGCAAACTTTTTTGATATAAAACAAAATCTGAGATCAAAAAAATTTTCTATTTCCACTTAATTTGTGGCTGTTACCTAAAGCGTTAAAGCCTGAGGTAAAAAAAAAAGCTAAACTTCTTTCTAGCTGAGCTGCTAATGGTCCTACATCCAAATGCTTCCCCTTTAAGTGCACTGTACAGGGATTCTCATAAGGTAGCCTATGCCCTATATAGTGCAGTAGATATTATTAAAGTGGTTATATCTTCAAAAACAAGCTAATCTGAAGTAAAAAAAAAAAAAAACTGTATTATTGTTACCAATGGTCTTCTGTTTAAAGGCTTCTATTCATCAAGAGTGAAATGAATGCCTTTGAGCTTTAGAGGTGATTCAATTTTGCATGTGTTGTAAATTAGATCTCATTTGATTATTGTTTACAGAGAGTTTACAAAGACTTTAGCAAACATTCACAGAGCTCAGGTGCATTGTAGCAGAGATGAAGTTGTCCCTTGTCTTTTTCCTCCTGCTTTGTGGCATGGCTTTATGTCAAATAAGAGAATATATCTTCGTGTCTGAAACAAAGACCTGGGATTCTGCTCAGAGGTATTGCAGGGAAAACTATGTGGATCTCGCAACCATCACTACAAACGAGGAGAACCAGATGTTGATAAAGTCTGCAGCTGCATACAAAATTTTTAACTTTTGGATTGGACTGCACAGAATCGCACTTGATTCAGACTTCTGGCAATGGTCTGATGGAGAATCAGCTAATTTCTTCAGTTGGAGTCCTAACCAACCTGATAATTACAAAGGAAAAGAGGGTGTCGCCATAATGTCTCAGAAAGGCTGGAACGACGTGCCTTATACAAGCATTTATCCATTCTTTTGTTCCTGGAGATTTATTTTGGTGAATGACAGTAAATCCTGGGAGGAAGCTCACGAGTACTGCAGAACTTACTACACCGGCTTGGCCAGCCCGATCTCTACAGCACAGTTAACCCTGGCTGGGAATGAATTAGCGCAAACCCAAACAGTCAGTGTGTGGACCGGCCTGCACTTTGTGAACGGACAGTGGATCAGTGTGAGCAGTTCGCCGTTGGTGAGTCTGGTCTCGCTGCCGTCATGCCCAAGCCAACGCTATCGCTGTGGAGCTCTGAACACCAGGACAAATATTTGGGAGAACAGAGACTGCAGTGAGAAGCTGAATTTCCTCTGCTACTGATGGTAACAGACATCTACTAAATCAATCATGATTCTGCCTCTAAAACTGATTATTTATGATCTTTTCTGCTCTCTATGCACAGATGACTTCCTCAGAAGAAACTCTCTGCTTGAAGAGCAATGCATGCATAATACAGAGAAGCAATTTAACCAATTTTTTATGTGTAGTATATCATGTAAGATCATTGTTAAAAAAGTGCTCTAGAAATTATATTACATTTTGTGACCGCCTGATTCTGACCTGGTTCAGGGCCATCATGGACAGACTGAATGCAGAAGGGCCCTCGTAAGAGCCGTCTTAACTGGCGGATGCTTTTATAATCTGAGTAAACAGGGGTTAATGCTTTTGCTCAAGGGGCTCCGTAGTGGCTGTCTGGGATTCCCACTTGAGCCCAACTCAGCAGTGCTATTTTAGGCTAAATGACTGACGACTCATGAAACCTAAAGCAAGACAGAATTGCTATGGATGTCTCGCATCAGTTATCTGTTTGATAACAAATTGGTTGTGCCATTTTAGAAGCAATTGGAACCGATAAAAAAGAGAAAAGCTGTTTCAACAAATTTTTTCAAAGCCAAACCAAACAGCCACTACAGTACCGTACAACTTCAAGCAATTCGTTGAAATCTTGTGAACAAATCATGTAACAAAACTAGGACTTCTGAATATAGCCACCAGAGAGCGCTGTATCTCCAAAATAACTTTCTTGTCTTGTAATATTTCATTCTGAATCAGGGTATCGGTGGATTTTTAAGGACAGTTTGACCCCAGTTATTGATACCCCACTAAGACGTTCTGATCACAAGGTCATTTGTTCAAATCCCAACACCACCAAACTTGGCGATGCTGAGCCCGTGAGCAAGCCCCTTGAACCTCAACTGCATAGTTGTTTAAATGAGATAATAAGATGGTCATTTGGATGAGAGAGCCTGCCACATATTGTAAATGTAACACACAAAAGCCAGGAAATGTCAAAAACCAAAGTAATAGTGGAACTTACCTGCACACAGGATTTATCTGAACATATTAAATTGCATGCACATACATACATACATGCACCCATACATTATATCTAACCATTTATATTCGTATTTATTATTAATTTTATTATCATTTATCACAGTTTCCTTGCATATATCCGTGTAGTAGAATCTGTACATTTTGCATGTATGTTTTTCCGACTGTAACTTGTGTATGAACCTCCACAACACACAAGTCTTAAATCCTGACAATTGTTTCCTGTTTTACATGTGTTTTTCTTTTTTTTTTAAATGGAGCCAGAGCTGTAAACACACAGAGCAGAGGTTGTAGGATATGATTTACATTAAAACATTTTAATTCAGAATGTTAAACCCATGCTTAAAAATCTATTTTGTGGAACCAAAAATAAATAGAAGATAAATCATATAAGGATTTTGTGAGTCTTCATTGTGAAATAACAACGTATTAAAAATGTAAGTAAAAAAACACTCAAACTAATGTCGTGTTCTTTATTTCAGTGACACTTGGTGAGCATGTTGTTTGTACCCTTCAGCAAATTTTATGAGAGGCGCTGACTGAGCTAAACAAAGCAACAACAACCATGAAAAAACACTGTGAGAAGGTTTCGTTTTCTCTCCAGTGTGCTCTAGACTACTGCAGAACGTACAACCCAATCTCTCTAGCCCAAAAAAGCAACAGTGTCAGTGTCAAAAAGCAACAGTAACTAAAATCTAAAAACTCTATTACTCAATTCCTGCAGGCCTGTCCCAGCCCCACCACCTGATCTGACATGGATGTTGGAAGGGATATCACCCCTTCTCACCAAAATGTCCCAAGTTTGCACACTTGATGGACAGCGCTGGACTGGTGCCCAAATGTTTAATCCAGACTGACCAGGCCACCAGTGTGCCATTTGTTTGTAAAAAGTTTATGTACTATTTGGGAAGCCAGGTCTCAAACCAGGTCCCAAACATAGTCCCACCCAAATATACATCCCCTATCTGTCTCCACTTTCAACATAGCAAATCTGGAGTGGGTTAGTTTAATATTCAAATGAGTAAATTTCACTACAGAGCCTGCAGGTGCCATCACTGTGAAAAAACAACAGCAAGCTGTTGTGTCTTGCTGCTGTTGCTTGTGACTTCGAAATCTTTTCTTTAAATATGCTTTAGGACAACTATAACTTTCCAGTTAAAACCGCTTGAAAAATGCGTTTCAAATTGTGTTTGATTATTTGTGATGCTTCAGACCTTATACTGTTTTGCATCGGTTTTAAATTAGCTCTATTTTTATGTTTCAATTAATTCTATTCAGAGCTCAGATCAAAGCAAAAAGAAAGTTTGGTATTTATCTGCGCTCTGGTGTCGCTGCAACATATTTGTATTTCTGCAAAGTGCTGGCTGATAAGAATGATGCCACTGAACACATCATTAAAATATTAAATTGACTCCTCGCGGTCTTTGCACTTCAGGTTTGCATGTGTTTTAAATAAGCTTTCGTTATACCTTCTACAAAGTCTGTGGAGACTTATATAAACATTTACAAAGCTCGGACACTTCCTTTCAAAGATGAAGTTGTCCGTCGCCTTTCTCCTACTGCTTTGTGGCATCGCTGTTTGTCAGATAAGACATTATATTTACATAAATATTTTAAAGAACTGGGATTCTGCTCAGATGTACTGCAGGGCGAATTATGTTGATCTGGCAACAATAACAACCGATGAAGAAAACCAAAGATTGATGAAGACATTAACCAGCAATACCGATATTTGGATTGGCCTAAACAGAGCGGCACCTGGATTAGACATCTGGAAGTGGTCTGATGGAGAACAAGCTAATTTCTTTAATTGGTGTTCTAAACAACCTGACAACTACAAAGGAAATGAGAACTGTGTCATAGTGAATCTCAATGGCTGGAACGATCTGGCCTGTAAACATGCTAATCCTTTCTACTGTTTCTGGAGATTTGTTTTGGTGAATGACAGTAAGACCTGGGGAGAGGCTCGTGAATATTGTAGAACACACTACACCGGCTTGGCCAGCCCGATCTCTAAAGAACAACTACAACTGGCTAAAAATGAATTGTTGCAATCCCAAACAGTCAGTGTGTGGACCGGCCTGCAGTTTGTGAACGGACAGTGGATCAGTGTGAGCAGGTCGTCGTTGGGGAGTCTGGTCTCGCTGCCCTCGTGCCCAAGCCAACGCTATCGCTGTGGAGCTCTGATCACCAGGACAAATAATTGGGAGAACAGAGACTGCAGTGAGAAGCTGAATTTCCTCTGCTACTGATGGTAAGTAACAGACATCCAGTACAATTCACCAGTACTTTGATATCTATGTGTTGTGTTTGATGTCTCAGAAACTGTGATTAATACTGATCTTTTCTTTTCTCTCTCTCTGTACAGATGATTACTCTCTCCTTGAAGAGCAATGCAGGCATTATGCATCGGAGCAATTTATCCCTATTTAAATCGCTTTTTACTGTAGTAAAACAGAATTGCATTCATATGTTGTGTTGTTTCACTGTGTTTTATTTTCCTGGTGATGGTGATATACTGAATAAAATAACATTGTAGAAATCTTTGTAGAAATGTATTCACATAGACTATTTCTAACACTTTTGGTCATCTCTGTCTTTTTGTTTGAATTTCATGCTAGAAGGAAAATAAATCTGGTTTCTTTAAATGTTTCTTTGTCAAAGAGGGTTTTCTTTCCCCCTTTTTTCTGTTGCTCCTGGATTGTTCTTTAGGGATCTAAATTTACATCCAGATTTCGGTAAATCTGCTTAATAATCTGCAAGATCTAATAAAAGTTGCCACCTGCTCGCTCATCAGGGACAAATTTACACAGCAAGAACATATTATTCATTCTTTCAAATTCAATTCAAACTCAAATGCAAATTTTATTTGTCACATACACATTTATACAGTATGTATACGAGTACGACATGCAGTGAAATGCTTTTTTGTGACTGTCCAAGTATACAAGTATAAATACTAATTATAGTATAAATAAAAAGTATAAGAAAACTAAGAAGTATTACAATAAGGTTCAGATTTATATATACAGTGCCTTGCGAAAGTATTCGGCCCCCTTGAACTTTGCGACCTTTTGCCACATTTCAGGCTTCAAACATAAAGATATAAAACTGTCATTTTTTGTGAAGAATCAACAACAAGTGGGACACAATCATGAAGTGGAACGAAATTTATTGGATATTTCAAACTTTTTTAACAAATAAAAAACTGAAAAATTGGGCGTGCAAAATTATTCAGCCCCCTTAAGTTAATACTTTGTAGCGCCACCTTTTGCTGCGATTACAGCTGTAAGTCGCTTGGGGTATGTCTCTATCAGTTTTGCACATCGAGAGACTGAAATCTTTGCCCATTCCTCCTTGCAAAACAGCTGGAGCTCAGTGAGGTTGGATGGAGAGCATTTGTGAACAGCAGTTTTCAGTTCTTTCCACAGATTCTCGATTGGATTCAGGTCTGGACTTTGACTTGGCCATTCTAACACCTGGATATGTTTATTTGTGAACCATTCCATTGTAGATTTTGCTTTATGTTTTGGATCATTGTCTTGTTGGAAGACAAATCTCCGTCCCATTCTCAGGTCTTTTGCAGACTCCATCAGGTTTTCTTCCAGAATGGTCCTGTATTTGGCTCCATCCATCTTCCCATCAATTTTAACCATCTTCCCTGTCCCTGCTGAAGAAAAGCAGGCCCAAACCATGATGCTGCCACCACCATGTTTGACAGTGGGGATGGTGTGTTCAGGGTGATGAGCTGTGTTGCTTTTACGCCAAACATAACGTTTTGCATTGTTGCCAAAAAGTTCGATTTTGGTTTCATCTGACCAGAGCACCTTCTTCCACATGTTTGGTGTGTCTCCCAGGTGGCTTGTGGCAAACTTTAAACGACACTTTTTATGGATATCTTTAAGTAATGGCTTTCTTCTTGCCACTCTTCCATAAAGGCCAGATTTGTGCAGTATACGACTGATTGTTGTCCTATGGACAGAGTCTCCCACCTCAGCTGTAGATCTCTGCAGTTCATCCAGAGTGATCATGGGCCTCTTGGCTGCGTCTCTGATCAGTCTTCTCCTTGTATGAGCTGAAAGTTTAGAGGGACGGCCAGGTCTTGGTAGATTTGCAGTGGTCTGATACTCCTTCCATTTCAATATTATCGCTTGCACAGTGCTCCTTGGGATGTTTAAAGCTTGGGAAATCTTTTTGTATCCAAATCTGGCTTTAAACTTCTCCACAACAGTATCTCGGACCTGCCTGGTGTGTACCTTGTTCTTCATGATGCTCTCTGCGCTTTAAACGGACCTCTGAGACTATCACAGTGCAGGTGCATTTATACGGAGACTTGATTACACACAGGTGGAGTCTATTTATCATCATTAGTCATTTAGGTCAACATTGGATCATTCAGAGATCCTCACTGAACTTCTGGAGAGAGTTTGCTGCACTGAAAGTAAAGGTGCTGAATAATTTTGCACGCCCAATTTTTCAGTTTTTTATTTGTTAAAAAAGTTTGAAATATCCAATAAATTTCGTTCCACTTCATGATTGTGTCCCACTTGTTGTTGATTCTTCACAAAAAATTACAGTTTTATATCTTTATGTTTGAAGCCTGAAATGTGGCAAAAGGTCGCAAAGTTCAAGGGGGCCGAATACTTTCGCAAGGCACTGTATATTGCCGGAAACATGTACCCACTTCCGTACCCACCCTTCTTCTTCTCCTTATTTCGGCTTCTCCCATTAGGGGTCGCCACAGCGGATCATCAGTCTCCTTAACCCCCTGTCCTCTACATCTGCCTCTTTCAAACCAACTACCTGCATGTCTTCCTTCACCACATCCATAAACCACCTCCTTGGTCTTCATATTTTCCTCCCTCCTGGCGGCTCCATCATCAGCACCCACTCTACTAACCAGATTTGGCTCATGCGGACTTCGCCCCCTCTTCCCAAAGATGAAGATCCAACTCAAAGATTGCCGTTTTGACATGACTGTGGAGATCCAGCACAAATTGCAGAAGGTGCTTGACATGCTTTAGGAGAGGAGGAGAGAACACATCCATAGGGGCACCAGTGCTGAAGGTGTGGCTATTTCACATGACTTTCCCCAAAGCTGGTGATCTAATGACTGATAGAGCTAGAAACAGAGAGCTGGGTTTGTTTGGTCTGGAGGAAGGTTGGGATGATGATATCAAATGTTGAACCGAAGTCCACCAACAGGATCCTCACACATGTCTCTGATTTGTCCAGATGTTGCTGGATGAAGTGGAGTCTTATATTCAATGTATCATCCACGGACCTCGGTAAGCAAATTGAAGGAGGTCCAGCAAGGGTCCAGTGATATTTATATAATATTTATATAATATTATAAATAGAATATTTATACAGTATATAACCCTGGCTTCAGTGTAATCCCTTTGCATCATTACATCAAACTATTTTTGTTTTTATTTGTTATTTACTATGTTTGTTTGCCCTACGGGTGAATTAACAGGATTCAGTGTTGAATGTACTGCAGCCAGAAAGTCCTCTGGGGCCAAAGCTCTGTTCCTTTTGGTGTCTATGGCAGCCAATACAACAGTCTAGACTTCATTCACAGACACAAACATGGTAGACATCTTTGGAACTATGACCTGAGGCTATTCAATAAAGTCCCACACAACACAATTTGCCTTTACCAGAACCTTCTAGAAATGTACATGTTTATTTACATTAATGGTGTTTGGCAGACGCCTTATTAGAAATTTGCTTACAAAAGTGCTTTTTAGTCTACATCAATAAATATATTCTAATACCTATTGATTAGGACACAGACTAAGAATACCAACAAAAACGTCTAAAATTCTGTTGGGACAGGAATTAGAAAGATATTTTTGGTTCAATGAACAGTGATCATTTAAGAAAAGCTCAGATGTTAATGGACGACTTGGTTGTTTGAACGTTATGTTGATTGTAGATTGTCCATGTTTTTCGACTCCTATAGTCTTTTTAGCACTGATTAACAGTGTATTCCATTGTGGAACAGACCACTGGAGCTACTTGGTTGACTTAACATTGGCTCATATTGGACACCCCTGTTATCTGGACATCTAGTGGTCTGTGAATGTGTTGCTCACCTAATCGAGGTACTTTGGTCCACAGAAAAATGGTGCTTGCAGCATATAATTTGGTTTGTAATTATCATTTTTGGTTTATGTTTTGTACTAGATTATCTTATACTAGAAACCACAAATAAATGGCAGACTTCAGTATCTGGAAAGAAAATTATTATAAACAACCTATATTTCGAATGGAACAATAAAATATATGAAAAACGGCTTTCAGCACATTTGCATTGGGTGAGTTTTGGCTTACAAAGCACTCACTCAGGCTGAACTTTTATAGGAAAACATTTTGCTGGCTGGAGTAAAAAGTGTTTAAGAGCTAAACAAACAGTTTAGTTACGCAACCAGAGATTTAATTACATTCAGTTTCACTGTAATATTAATGATGAAAACATGAGCATTTCACTTTAAAACTGCTCTAAACTTCCTCAATGTGCTTCCCAATTCCTGCTTTACAGTATACTGTCTCTATGGGGCACTAGAACATATTGTTTTTTGTTTTGCACTTGGAGAGAGACCTTCTATAGCACAGATGTCTGAGTTATCAAGGCTTTATCCAACCATACCCATCATCTGCAGCAGATGGTTACTTCTACAGTACTCAAACAAGCACCGTGAGCAGGATGTAAAAGGGATGTGAGAGGTCTGATACTTGTCACTGCAAGTTCGAATAAGTACATGTGGATATTTTGGCTGTTTTACATGAGTTGTAAATGAGTTCTCATTAGGTGTTGTGAACATAAGTGGCAAATACACGAGTGACTATTCACAGAGCTTAGGCGCATCATGCCAGAGATGAAGTCCTCCTTTGTCTTTTTTCTCCTGCTTTCTGGCATGGCTGTATGTCTGAAAAAAGAATATATATTCATGCAAAATGCAATGAACTGGGCTTCCGCTCAGACATACTGCAGGACCAATTATATGGATCTGGCAACTGTCAGTAATGACGAAGAGAACCAGGGGTTGGTGAAAGCTGCAGCTGTGTCTAAAAGTTTATATAATTGGATTGGGATGAACAGAACTGAACCTGGATTAAACATCTGGCAATGGTCTGATGGAGAACCAGTTAATTTCTTTAAATGGTCATCAGGCCAACCTAATAACTACAATGGAATCGAGAACTGTGCCACGGTGAGTTCCGGTGGCTGGCATGATGTGGCCTGTGCAAATGCTCTTCCATTCCTTTGTTTCTGGAGAGTTGTTTTAGTAAATGAAAGCAGGACCTGGGAGGAAGCTCGTGAGTATTGCAGAATGCACTACACCGGCTTGTTCAGCCCGATCTCTGAAGAACAACTAGCCCAGGCTGCAAATGTCATAGCACAAACACAAACAGTCAGTGTGTGGACCGGCCTGCACTTCATGGATGGACAGTGGATCAGTGTGAGCAGGTCGCCGTTCACAAATCTGGTCTCTCTGCCCTCATGCCCAAGCCAGGACTATCGCTGTGGAGCTTTCAACACTGAGACAAACATGTGGGAGAACCATGACTGCACTGAGGAGTTTAATTTCCTCTGCTACTGATGGTAAGCAAAAGATATCCAGTACAATTAATCACGATTATGTAGATCCAAAAATCTCTGTTTTTCCATGGTACTGTAGTTTCTAGAGCTATCCGCCCTTTATTAGAGACTTATTAACAAAAAGAAATTGTCAAGTTTTTTATGTATCTTTTTTTCTTTTTCTATACAGATGGCTTTCTACGAGGAGAACAGTCTCCTGTGAGAACAAAAATATTAACCGAACTAAAGATGTAGTACTAGATATGTATTTAATGCAGTGAAATGATCATGTTTAGTCACAGATATAACATTCAAACACTTTTCTATTTAGTTGTTGGTCACTTGTAAAAGCTTTGTGTAAATTGGAATTTCTTCTAAACATACCTGAAAAAATGATTTCCTTTAATTGTTGCTGGTGAGTTGAAAAGTGTTGAAAATCGACCAATGCAAACGTACTGACAAGTGACATCAGGGTTGATTTCGATGTACCATCAGAAATGAAGGTTTAAAGAAAAATCTGTTATCAGACTTGATGAAAATCCACACCTGCTTATTAATGATATTTTTGATAGTGAGATTTATTTCTAGTACATGAAAACTTGTGTAGTTCTGTTTCCTAAGGGAACACTTGGCTTATTTGGTACTTCATTCTAAATAGTACATGTTCATAAAAACATCTATTCATTTACTTACACACAACTTCCAATATAATATTTTTATTACGTTATTTTCGTTTATTACAGTAATTTTCATGCACATGTAATGACTGCCAAAATGACTTTTCATATTTCCACATTTATGCCTGGTTAGATTTTGGAATACTGTAAAAATAAGATAAGTCCAAATTTTGAGAAATAATTTTTTTTTTGGAGACGTGCAATTTTGACACACTGCTGCTACCAAACGAAATGTGCCTGGGCTTCTATTCAAAGTTGAAGAAGTATTCTACATCTTCTCCTTTAGTTTAGGTTTCTTTTCAGACCATAAAACCATCTGGTAACAAGCTGAAGTTTGGCATAGTGATTGGGAAGAATCTCCGAAACATTCTGACCAAATTTGGCCCGAATGCTGCCAAAGGTTCAGTGCCACCGTTGGGTCAAAATTGGGACTAATTGGATGTACATTTATGGTCATCAATTTTAAACCTTGAGTACAACATTTAAAACCCAGGCATCCATGAGCCAATAAGTTCAACACACCCTACGACATCGATTTCCACCTAATTTGATTATCCACCATTTTGGATTTTTGTCAACAGGTTTGTCAGAGTAAGCCTTACAACATTAATTAAAGAATTTCGAATAATCAAAATGCTCGTTTTTTTATACTCGAATTTGTGAGGCTGCCACAACTTTGCTCAGTGACGAAAAAATGTGCAGGCAGGATCGTGAACTGAGCCTACACCTGGCAGCACCAAGGCAGCACCACCTGCTGGTCAAAGGTTACAACAACCTGCTGGAAATGCTTTTATTAATAGATAAGAGAATCCCACCACTGTCCATGGTCAAAACATTCACATCATCAATTCTGTACAATTCGCACATGAATCCCTTTGTCTTAAGTTATATGTCTGCATTCAAGTAATTCATTAGGCAACAGTTGTGTGGATCATTGAGTTCTTGGCCCCCAGAAATTCTGCTTGTAGCTTTAATTTAGCTTTTTATTTGACTATTGTTTAGACCGGAGTTTAGAAAGAGTTTGTTATGCACTATTACAATAAACACACTTAATGTTTAATGGTACATGCATTGAAAATATCTGAAATGGATGCATCAGAATATTGCTGAAATTTCAGTCATGCTTGAAGACATTTCAACTGGACTAGCTTTGGCTTTCAAAACCTCACTTACTGCCCCATCATTGGAAATAATGTACTTGTGGAGAATAATGATGGCAGACTTTATCATTGCAATGTCTCATTTACCTCTATGACAGTTTATTGTACTTTGTTAAACTAGAAAAGAGGCTACTTCTGCTTCCATGCAGGTTGGTTCCTCTCCTGGTGTTGTGTACAACATGTGTTGTAAATGAGTTTGTTGTCGGACCTGAGGAAGCAGAGGCACGAGTAAACATACACAGAGTTTAGACGCATCACAGCAGACATGAAGTATTAATTGTTTTCTTCCTCGTACTTTGTGGCATGGCTGTATGTCAGAAAAGAGAATATACTTTTGCAAATTATGTTGATCTGGCAACCGTCACTACTGATGAAAAGAACAAAAAGGTTGATGGGGTTTGCAGCCATTGCTCCTAGTAGGTGGATTGGGCTGAGCAGTGCGGCATCTGGATTGAACATCTGGCAATGGTCTAATGGACAGTCAGCTAATTTCTTTAAGTGGTCACCAGGCCAACCTGATAACTATACAGAAGGCTTCCCAGTAGAACAACGGTCTCCTTTGAGAAAAACAATTGAAATGAACCTGAATATTTATTGAAGAAATCAAACCAAATTCCATTCGGTTGTTGGTTACTTGTAATATCTGCTTTGTGTGAATTTAAATTCTTTTATTTCCTGTAACTGTTGTGGCTGGGTGTGTGTGATGAAAGCTGATGCTTAACGAATGCAAATGTGCTAAAACCTGACATCAGGATTGACCAGGATTTCAATACAACTCGGATGTATATTTTGTTTATGTTCTATTGCTTGTTTATTCAGAAATTAAAGTTGTTTATTGTAATGCAGGCATAAACAAAATATTTTAAAACAAAATATTTGTTACTGGACTTAGTCCTGATATTAATATTAATAATATTCTATTCCATGATTTCTATTATGCATGCCTGTGGACTGTGGTTATTAATAAAACTGAGTGAACTTGATATCATTGGACATTTGATATGTATTGTAATTGTACAGTAAGTGAAATAAATACATCTGGCCAAACCTTCAGATATGGTGTTGTGTACCAGGTATGGTGTTGTGTACCAGAAAACTGACTTACCATTCACAGAGCATGACTTTTTGCATGACAAATGTGTAATGATGTAAGATTATTTAAGGAGAGTTGTTAAAATCTTATTGAGGCAATAATACTGAAACAAGATACACAATTAGTTGTACAGATTTAGTCATAATAAACATAATACATTTTTTTTTTTTAGCTCCATTTAGCTTTTCCAATGGCATTCTCTCATCAGATTCACGAGGTAGTAACCTTGAATGGTTTTGACTTCTCAGGTGTGCCCTGTCAAGTTCATTCGTGACATTTCTTGACTTCTTAATATGCTTTAGACTTTCAGTTGTCTTGTGCAGATGAAAGGGTGAGTACAGAGCCAATAGCTCTATTAGTGCCACTACAATTACTGTATAAATCCATATTATGGCAAGAAACATTCAGTGAAATAAAGAGAAAAGTCAGTTCATCATTACGTGATAAATTTTAAATGTATCCTCGAGTGCAGTCTCCAAAACCATCGAACGCTAAGATGAAACAGGCTCTAATGAGGACCATCTCAGGAAAAAGAAGGTCAAGAGCTACCTCTGCTGCACAGGATAAGTTTATTAGAATGACCAGCCTCGAAGAACGCTGATTTACATTCAAATTCAAGTCACAGACTTATTTGAACATCCACTGTTCGGAGGAGGCTCTGTATATATATATATATATAAATGCATTATTAATTAAAAAAACTATTTTTATTATTCTTAATACTTTTGCTTTTCACAAAGTATGCACAGTATGTGGGAATAATAATTAATAATAATAATAATAATAATAATAATAATAATAATAATAGACTTAGCTAGCTAGCATACACGATTTAGCCAACTGTATGAGCATGTAACTTCCGGTTTAAAAAAAAAAGTACCGGAAGTACGTCGGGGAACAAAAAAATAAATAAAAGTAGTTACGAAGCAGCTGAGGGAACAGAAAAAAAAAAAAACACAACAAAAACAGCTGCAGGTTCCAGGCGCTTTCTGTTCGAGGTTTATCATTTTATTTATATATAAATATAAGATCTTTTTTCTCCAGATGTCTTGCAGTTTTGTTGGCTCGCTTTCCATCACGGGGCTCTGAAGTCGCCCAGGTTGTGTCCAGGACGAGTTTGAAGACGTGCGGAGGAATCTGGTGTTTGTGCTCTCGGGCCTGCTCGGAGGTACAGGCGCTGATGCTAATGCTAATCCTGGAGCAAAGAAGGCTATCTGTGTTTACGAGTTAGAGCATGGGGCAGGAGGTGACAAGAACCACCACCACAACAACAACAACAACAACAACCACCTGCACTGGGGCTTCTCTCTATAAACACCTCACACAAGTGCACTGGTGCTGGTTGTACTTTGGCTCGGATTTTAGGCAAAGAGAACCAAGTTTGCTAAAAAAACTAAAACAAACATGCACTTTAACATTAGCAGCAATATTCTTTCCTTAATAATAAAATAATAATAATAATTATTCCATAATTATAATGTGACGCTGTTTGGGGATTAAATAGTGCCTGCTGCTAATCCGCAGGAAAATCTTTGCTAGCTCTGCCGTGTGTTTACATAACGCCTCCTCGAGCTCCCAAAGGAAATCAAATCAAATGCATTCAAGTCACAAAATATTCGAATTCAAATATAAAACCAAGTCTTATTTTAAACACTAGCAGGCTCAATCTCTGTGGCAATAGGAGCTTTTTATTGCGGACTGCTGTAATGACGTTAGTGTAATGCTGAGCTCAACATTTTAGAGCTTCTGATCCTTTTATTTTTATTAATATCATTATTATATGAGGGGTTTTTTTTGTGTAAAAGTTAAAAAGAAATCAAACGTATCGATTGAACAATGAATTTAGGTGTAAATCTGGTTGTACAAATGCATTCCGGCGACTCAAATTGGCAGAAGGTGGAAACAGAACTCAAATATTCCACTCAGGTGAAAGTGACTGTCACTTTAATGACATAAATCTCACTTTTTCTTTTTCATTGAAGGAACACTTACGAACTAAAGTAAGTCACAAAATAATTATAAAAATAAAAACACTACAGTCCATGACTTGAGTCTAATTTGAGTTGTGCACTTTGGCAGCACGGTGCATAGTTTTTTATTTATTTATTGTTTTACTCTCTAATGGATATGATTTCAGCAGTTATAAGTAAAATACTTCAAACAAAACATACTTAAAAGTAAAATTACAGATTTTAAAAGCTACTTTAATAATTAGTACACATAAATCTATTTCGTTACTTTCCACCTCTGCAAATTATGTATCTTAAAGCAAAACGTATTTTTCAAGGTATAGAGAAGTTGAAGGTGCTGCGATTTTCATCATGAGTGATGAGGACGTTTGTAGACAAGGTGACAGATGTGCAGAGGAGGGACATGGGGTAAAGCTTGTGAAAGAGTGCTGAGCATGGAGCCACCAGGCAGGAGGAAGAGAGGAAGGCCAAGCAGGAGGTTTATGGATGTGGTGAGGAAAGAGGCAGATGTAGAGGACAGGGCGGTATGGAGACGGATGATCCGCTGTACAGACTCCTTTATTATTTCTTCAAAATTTCAACTAGGACCATGTTCATGCTCTCCAAGACCGGAAACATTACAGATCACAACAGTGAAGGCTCAATACTGACCAGCAACAAGAGAATATCTACTATTATTAACCGAATCTGACCACAAACATTTCAAAACGTACCGAATAAGTTATGATGGAACACTTAATTTGGTAGCGCGCGCGGTGTTGTATCGTCACCGTTCTTTCGCCGCGCGCGCTCGCGCTCGTGGGTTCCTGGCTTTGTTCTGATGATCGATTTCTCACCACTGCAGTTGGAACACCGACACGGAGCTCGGGGGATCACAACACTGTGTTTATTGAACATCGGGAGGTGAAACTCCTACATTAAACATCTGATCTCATCTCTCTCCAAACTCTCACAACGATTCCAAATCACTGTTCTTGCGCTATTTTCTCCAGATCTCATTCAAAGTACACCATTTACAAGCTTCAAAGTCGCTCCCCGTACACTTTTCTAGAATTCAGTTAGCAATGTGATGATTTATTCGAATTGTTTTAGACATACACACATACCCGGTCACGCAAATTCAACGCGCACTAATTACCTGCCCGGTTACCATAGCAACGACCCAAGCAGGACGTTCTTAGCGTGTGATGCTCCAACCTTCACCAAACACAAGTTGAAACTCGTCCGCATTGTACGCGCGAATGTTTCCGACTTTTTCTCTAAGGAAGTAATTGAAGGTATCCAGATTCCGATAAAGCGCTTCTCTCATAATACACACCTGGACACGGTACATCAGGTGAACGTTTAAAGTTCTGAGTGAAAAGTTGTTGATTTAAGGGCTCTGGTAATTCCAGGTTATTATCTCTTTTAGCTCTTTGTACATATCTTAACTGTGACGTTTTGGCTAAATGTAAAAAGTATGTTAGACATTTTATTGTTTAAATCCTTGAAATGGTCTATAGGACAAAGATTTACATATTTTATTATTTATTATTATATTCCAGGCTCTTCAGGACCCATAAGGCGGCATGGCGGACACTCAAGCCCAGTCCAGCGTTCCGAACGGTGAGCTTTCTTGGAATTTTTGCCGAACGTTTACTCTAATCACGTCGATCGTAATCGAATCACGAGAGTGTGTTTTTTCCAGGTACCGGTGACGATCCGGAGCCAGAGGAGGGAAGAGGGAGTGAAGGAGACTCTGCTTCACCTACAGAGGATCAGATACGAACCGATTCAGGTAGCTCGAGGGATTTGTTGATGTTCCAATTTAGATTTATTAGGAGGATTTCTCCGGTTGAAGTTATTCATATCGGGTTCCTGTGTGGTTTGATCGGTTGTTGATGGTGGACTTTGTGTGTGTGTGTGTGTGTGTTTAGAGTTGAGCCCACAGCAGGAGCAGCCAGCTGGAGAAGAGGAGGACGAGGAGGAAGAGGACACGGACAGCATGGATGGCAGCCTTATGTACTCTTTTGTGGAGGAGGGGAAGGAGCAGGAGAGCGCGGGAGGTGGGCGAAGGGAACGAGCGAAAAAAGATGACAACAGGAGAGCGGGCCGGAAGCGGAACCGACCCACGTCACGCCACTCCTCCAGCTCTGACGACGACGAGGATGACGATGATGATGAGGACGATGATGAAAACGAAGGAGAAGATGAAGACGAGAACGAAAAGGAAGAAGAAGACATGGAGGCGTGGCTTGGGGCGGAGTTAAAGGAAATGAGCAAGCCGAAGTGGCACGCGGTGCCGTCTCTGCGGGCACGGGAGATCGGGAAGAACTCGGCGCAGTTTGTGAAGAGCGTGTGCGGCTCTCGGGGCCTGGTGCAGCGTTTGGAGCTGCAGGCTCGACTGGAGCGGCACAGCGGCTGCGTCAACACACTCCACTTTAACCCGTCCGGGACGCGCCTCGCCTCGGGCAGCGACGACCTGCGAGTCGTCATCTGGGACTGGGCCAGACGCCGCGCCGAGCTCGAGTTCGAAAGCGGGCACAAGAGCAACGTCTTTCAGGTGATCCGTGGCATTTAAAAGGTCTTCAACTTATAGTTCATTACGCTGAATCAAGCTTCATTTTATTCTTCAAAACGACCCTTTTTTTATTTTTTATACCAGAGAATCGGTTTCTCCAGTCAGTTATGTTTCCATTAATGTAAATCGGCTGCACATTGTTTTGTTCTGCTGAATTGCAAAGCAAGACGTGATCCTGATTTGCATGTTCTTCACCGGTTTGCAGGCGAAGTTTCTCCCTCACAGCGGCGACTCCACGCTGGCCATGTGCGCCCGGGACGGCCAGGTCCGGATCGCCGAGCTGTCCGCCACGCAACGCTGCAAAAACACAAAACGAGTGGCTCAGCACAAAGGTGCTGCACACAAGGTACAAGCGCATACAGGATGCACAACAGGAGATCCTGTTTGAAAAAAAAACCCACTATCTGACCAATCAGAGGAGTGAAAGTGTTTCCCTTCATTATCACAGTGTATGTGTGTATGTGGGCTGCTGCTTTCTGCTGTGTCCTTGTTCGGGTGTGTGCGTGTTTGGATGCACTTGTTTGTTTGTGTGCATGCGTTTGTGTGTTTTTGTGTGCATGCATGTTTGCATGTCTGTGTGCACCTGTTTGTTTGTGTGTATAGGAGTTTGTAGACATGCATAGAAACACAAAATTGGCCCACACAGGAAATGCATGTGTACATGCACCTGATGATGTGCGTATGTGTGTGTTGTTTTGCATTTTGTGTACACACACTTATTTATTTTAGTGTGTTGTTCTTGTGCCTGAGAAATGTGTATACGCTGTGGTCTTATTTGTGTGTGTGTGTGTCAGCTGGCCCTGGAGCCGGATTCCCCCTGCTGTTTCCTCTCCACCGGAGAAGACGCCGTTGTGTACTGCATTGACCTGCGCGTCGAACGACCCGCCAAGTGAGTCTCAGAGATGCGTGGAAACATTTTAGTTCCTGAAACCTCCAGGCGATTTAAATTCACACACTCGCAGTTCCTCGGTGTAGGACAGAAGAACCGTCGCTGTGATAAACGCTTATTGGCGAAGCTTGGCGCTTTGTCGCATCGCAGCTCTTTTGTTTCAGGTTTTAAAAAAACAAACTGAGCATTTTGTTTCTTCTGTCCGGATGTTTAGCAAACTCGTGGTGGTGAAGGAAGGTAACAAGAAGGTGGGTCTCTACACCATCCACGTGAATCCGGCCAACACGCATCACTTCGCCGTCGGAGGAAGAGATCAGTACCTGAGGTGAGTTGTTTTCTTTTTTTTGTTTTTTTATTTGGTTTTTTTTTTTCCCCCTGAATTCCGCATGAGTTGTTTTTGCTCGGGCTTCAGGATCTACGATCAGAGGAAGATCAACGAGAACGAGAACAACGGCGTACTCAAGAAGTTCTGCCCGTCTCACCTGGTGTCCAGCGAATCCAAAATGAACATCAGTTGCTTAGTGTACAGCCATGACGGCTCAGGTAACGCACACACACACACACACACACACACACACACAGTAAATACGAGGTGGAGTCTGTGTGTACTGATTGCGCGTGTGCTCTCAGAGCTGATCGCGAGTTATAATGACGAGGACATTTATCTGTTCGACTCGAGCCACAGCGACGGCGCAGATTACCGCCAGAGATACAAAGGACACCGGAACAATGCCACAGGTACGACACGGTGTCACACATTTCTGTGTGGGATTGTGGCACTTTAAAGTCTTTAAACGGAGTGTGTGTGTTGTAGTTAAAGGCGTGAACTTCTACGGGCCGTGCAGCGAGTTCATAGTGAGCGGCAGCGACTGCGGACACATTTACCTGTGGGACAAACACTCGGCCCGCGTGGTGCAGTTCATGGAAGGAGACCGAGGTGGAGTGGTACGCATCCCGGACAAAATCACTGTCACTCCAACACTCCTTCATAGGCCGCTTTTTCTTTTAAAGCTATTTTGTCATTTTTTTTTTTTTTTTTTCTTTTCTGAAGGTGAATTGTTTAGAGCCTCACCCTCATCTCCCGGGTCTGGCCACCAGCGGCTTAGATCACGATGTGAAACTCTGGGCTCCGACTGCGGAGAACCCCACCACTCTGAAAGGCCTCAAAGAGGTGCACGATCTCTTCAAAAACGCTTCCATTCAACGTGATTTTTTTTTTTTTTCTTTTTGCTTATTTTGAACAAATTTTTTTTTTTTATCTCTGTTTTTCCAGGTGATGAAGAAGAATAAGCGCGAGCGTGATGAGGTCAGCACCCGGCACGGTGAACAATACGATACACAGCTCCTCTGGTTCCTGATGAGACACATGAGGAACCGCAGACCTCTTAGAGTGAGTCGTTAACACCACACTAGATGTTCCCTAGACGCTTCAATAAACCCTGTATGCTTCAGCGAAGTGCACTAGATGTTCTCTGGACGCTTCTCATTTCTTGCCCTTTCTTTAATAATAGACTCAGAGCCGACACGGAGAAGGCGGAGACGGAGACACAGACACCGAGTCCTGGAGTTCGCCGGAATCTTCTGACGATGAGGATGGAGGCCCTGACCACGTCCAGTGCATGTCCTCCTGAGCCATACACACACACACACACACACACACACACACACACACACACACACACA
>JAAIIK010000082.1:2760009-2772509 GCA_014706435.1 Silurus glanis
TGCACTACTCCCTATATAGGGAATAAATATGGCTAGAACACTCTATAGTGCACTACTCCCTATATAGGGCACTAAATATGGCTTGTGCACTCTATATAATGTACTACTCCCTATAATGTCCAATACACTGCTGAGTCTGAATGTAGGGCACTAATATATACACACACACGTTTTAGTGCTTTTTCTGTTACCCAAGGCGCTCCGAATGGCATTAAATAATGGGTTTCATCCAAAACAGCTTTGTGTTCCCTCTTCAGCACACTAATAAACTAACAAGCACATTTTCCAGCTGAAGCGTTTGACTTGATCATTAAGCCAACTAACTGCCTAGATAATGCTAGCTAGCTTATTGACTGGATGGCTAAACATGCTAGTTTTCTAATATTGTGTGCTGATGATCGTTGATGTTATATTGTGCATACGCTGGAATAAAAATGAACTAATAACAGTTCAAACCAAACACATGAAGCTTGACTGTAAAAGGTGCAACAGTGATTTTTTCTTTTAATTTATTTATATTTTTTCCTCCCCAAAGTGAGTTCATTACACATGTCTGTTAGCTGTCTGTTAGCTAGCTCACTAATTGCCCAGCTGTGTTCAACTGATTAGCTCGCTAATTAACTGTGTGTGTGGATCATTTAACTGCCTAGTTTTTTTCTTCACCTCAGTGTAACTCTTGAAGGACGACCAGACGAGGGGTCTACACACACACACGCACACCATGGAGTGAGTGAAAACTTTACAATCAAAACAAAAAAATTGATGTATAAAAAGTTTTGTTTATTGATTTTTTTTGCTTCTGGCGCTCAGCATTGTTGGTTCCCACAGTAAGAACATTTCATGTGCTGTCTGATCATGCTAGTGTTGGTCAGAAGAACAATTCGTGAGGAACAAAGCACTGTTTCTGAGCCTTCATTAATTTTTTTTTCTCCATTAGCAGCATGCAGTCGAGTGTCCGAAAGCTTTTTATACCACAATAAACTGCCATTGCTGAATTTATGTATTACAGAATAATTGTGTGTTGGAATTTCTACAGACAAATTGGATCATTTTTTACACCTGTATCACTCGAAGGCGTTGGTCTTACACTCGCACTGGAGACTCCTTCCCTGTAATTTAAAATGAACGTCTCCTTAAAGAGCGTTTCCAGTAGAAATGACAGTGTCTGTTTATCCTGTGGTTTGTGATATTAATAATTTAATGTAGCTGCTCCCCCAACGCGATTGCCAGCAATGTGACCAACAAGACGGACCCTCGCTCGCTGAACTCTCGCGTCTTCATCGGGAACCTGAACACCATGCTGGTGACCAAAGCCGACGTGGAGGCCATCTTCAGCAAGTACGGCATGATCGTGGGCTGCTCCGTCCACAAAGGCTACGCTTTCGTCCAGTACGCGAACGAGAGGAACGCCAGAGCCGCCGTGTCCGGAGAGGATGGACGCATGATCGTCGGACAAGTCCTGGGTGTGAACTCCAACCTACGTTTTTCTTTCCGATTTATTTTCTCATTGCGAGATGTTCCAGTAAATTATTTGTATATATTGAGGCAGATTTGAATCAAGGAAACGTTCCTCAAACGTTTTGAACGCTGAGGGAGCGTTCAAAACAGAGAAAAGGAAATGAATTCCTCTTTCTTTTTTTCTTCACTTTCAGACATCAACCTGGCAGGCGAGCCCAAACCTCATCGATCGAAAACCACCAAACGTCCAGCAGGAGACATGTACAGGTCCCTTTTTCACTCGTCCTCCTTTCTGTCGTTCCAAGCGGTTTGCTGTTTCTTGGTTTCTAATTTGTTTTTGTTTTTTTTTCTCACCACAGCAGCTCCACATTTGAGCTCGACTACGATTTTCATAAAGATTACTACGACAGGTAAAGTAGCGCTTTTGTGGTGCTTTCGTAAAAAATATATATATATAATTTTGTATTTATTTTTTGTATTTATTATTAGAGAATATTCTTTTTGGACTGTTTTGATAAAGATCTCGATGGTCTATTGTTTTTCAGGATGTACGCGTACCCGTCCCGTGTCCCACCTCCTCCTCCACCCCTCTCTCGCGCGGTCGTTCCCTCCAAGCGAGCGCGGGTCAGTCTGAGCGGAGGAGGAAGCCGACGCACCAAATCCAGCTTATCTTCCTCCAAAAGCAGCCAGCGCTCATCACGGGCCAGTGAGTGCTTTCGCACATCGCTCTCCTGACGCTCGTACACTCGTACTGACGGATCTTCGTTAATCATTAAGTATAATTTATTTCTTTTTCCCCCTCCCTGTGCTCCAGTTAAAGCAGATGACCTTCAGACCATAAAGAGGGAACTTGCTCAGATCAAACACAAGGTGGATTATCTTCTGGAAAGTTTAGAGCGCATGGAGAAAGATCACAGCAAGAAATCAGGTCCGGTTCCTTCTCTCACCTCGTTCCCTGGTTCTCTTATCATCTAACGTTCCTTCAAAAAAAAATAAAAATAAGCTCAGCTCTTATAGCTACTCTGAAAAATGAAAAAGTTCTGTCTCTAATTACATTTTATTCCCCATCTACCTGCTATCGATGTGAAATATCCAAAATATCGTGTTTTTAAAGTAAATAGTTGGTAGATGATGTGGTAAAAAAATGTTTTGCTGATTTGTGTTGTGTGGTGTTTTTGTGTTTTCACTCCGGCGGCAGAAGTGAAGGCAGTGAAGGCTGAGGCGGGTGAAGTCTCTCAGCAGCACTCGAGCAGTAAAAAGGATCGCGACCGGGAGGAGCAGGAGATCAACGACTCTGAAGATGAAGGGGATCTGCTGGAGGAAGAGGACGAGGTCAGAATTCTCACACACACACACACACACACACACACACACACTGTGACTGTGTGTAGGAGTTTAGGGGTCACTCCTGGATCTTCATTTCCATTTCATCTGCTTTTCCGAAATGGGTTGTTCCAGTTTATCTGGCTGTAATTGAATTCCTGGTCCTCAGCAAGCAGAAGTAGGTGAAGATGAAGGTCCAGGTGACGTCGTCTGCGTTGCTGTTGTACACAAGTGGCTACTCGGACACCAGAATTCAACAGCACCACCATCTTGCACTACCATATGGTCCAGTCCCATTTAATATGAAACCTAACGATGTCCGTTTCAGGTAAAGAGCATCGGAGGAGAGAACGAGGAAGAGGACGAAGAGGAGGAGGAAGAGGGCGAGCACGAGGAAGGCGAGGACGACGGCGACAGCGTAAACGGAGACGACCCGTAGATCGCGTACTTTTTCTCCCTTTCACACAAACACCTCAACATCCAGCGCGAGGAAACGACAAAGTCTGGACTCTTCCTTTTAAAAAATAAATAAATAACTAAGGAAAAGAAAAAGAATGTAGATGAACACACTCTCTCACACACACACACACACACACACACACACACACACTGTTTCTGGTGAAGCAATTTTTTAAGTCTGTCTGAATAAACACTCTGTACTTTTGTTACTTGTACAGTTTTAAAGTTCAGACGTTTTAAACTTTGTTTTGTTTGGTTCTTTCCTTTTTTTTCTCCTCCATCAATGTGCTGTTATGGTCTTGTTTTTGTTGTGTTTTTCTTCTTCCACCACGTGTGTGTGTGTGTGTGTGTGTGTGTGTGTGTGTGTGTGTGTGACGTTTTTTTCTTTTCCACAAACAGCTCGAGTGCGATTGTCCTACACAAATAAGACTAATATTGACCCATTAGTGTTTCATTTTTCCCTCATGTATGTTTGTCTCTACATGTATTTTTTTTTATATATATATATATATATATATATCAGTCTTGTTCAAGATAAAAGAACTGAGAATTTCAATAAAATTGTCAAAATTCGATCGTCTCATTTCTCTCTTAAATGGAGGGTCAGATTTCTTCTGTCTTCCTGGGCCAGGAAGTGATCTGGTATTTTGAAGGACAGAGGCTGCAGAAAAATCAGGAGAGCAAGATGGTGCTTGGTGATGGGCTTTTCTTTTTTTTTACCGTTTATCTCTGAAGCTTAAAGAAGATGCAGTGATGGTATCTTTAGATGTTGACTTCTGGTTAGAAACAGACTCTCAGTGCCGCCAAAAGATCGGTGCTAGACCGGATCCGCACAGCTGTGATTGGCTGTTACCGAGGCAGCAGTTTCCTTGAGAGTACGCCCCCTACCGTACGACTAAACACAAAAAAATAAACTTTTTACTTTTATTCATTACATTTTTACACAAATATCTGTACTTTTTACTTCTTACATTTTCAAAACAGACTCGTTACTTTAGTTTTAATCCATTGATTTGGTGAAATATAAATTTTTTTATTTTTACTGTGCAACCGATTTCCTGTTACTGCGCGTCTTTTTCAATCCGCTGGTGTATAAAGTCCTGACTCTCACTCTTTACGAAGATAAGAATCAGCAGACAGAAGGCAGTAAGAAGTTTGGGGTTAACGTGGATGAGACAGAGGGAGTCAGTGATGAGAACATGACTGAGAACAGACACATTCATGATCATCATCATCTTTTCTCTGCTTGTGTTCTGTATGTGGATCTTCAGCCTGGATACATTCATTAGGTAACAAAATTTTTTATTAGTTTTGTATTAATATATATATATTTGGCTGTCAAAATTAAAATGATTGTAAACGGCACTAAATGTTATTAACACGCTATCAATTCAGCGCGCATTTCTGTTTTTACCATTTTTATAAAAAGTATAAATACATAAATAAGAGGCGAAATTAAAGCCTCCAGCAAAACATACACTTATTCACGACGTCCCTTCTTTACTTAGATATACAATACATAAATAAACTCCACCGAAAAATAATTTTAATCAGTAAACTTTTGTTTTATTTCTGCACAAAGTCTCAAATCAAACACCAAATCCGCCATGTTTTACACAATTAAACCTCTGGGTGGCGTTTTGTGGGTTTTTCCCTCATAATGGCTACATGAACTTAAATTACTGTCTTTATTGATCGTACAGATAAAAACAATACATCATTCAAATCATATAAATATATATATATATATATATAAAAGCTTCTTGACTTGACTTGAAAAGGTGCACTTTCTCCGGTATCACCTCATTAACTGTCCGTGTGGAAACACAGCAAAGGCTCTTAATGATGTCCACACGTCTCTGCACTGTTATAGCCTTTATATTTAATCACTGTACATATGCTTACATATATATCACATGCTGTACATATGATACATATTTATCTGCACTATTTGCACGATTGCTACATTTTGCACTTCTGGTAGATGCCAAACTGCATTTCGTTGCTGTGTACCTGTACTATGCAATGACAATGTTCTATCTATCTATCTATCTATCTATCTATCTATCTATCTATCTATCTGTCTGTCTGTCTGTCTGTCTGTCTGTCTGTCTGTCAAATATTAATATGATGTGAGGTCCAGTTAACAGCTAAAACGGGTAGAAGTAATAACTACTTTTTACTTGAGTACATGTCAGAGCCAAGACTTCTTTACTTTCACTTAAGTAAAAAGGTATAATCAGTACTTCTACTTTTACCCGAGTATTTTAAAACATGAGTATCTGTACTTCTACTTAAGTAATGGATGTGTGTACTTTTGCCACCTCTGGTATCTGGTCAGAAAAGGAGCCATTGTTTACACTGAAATATAGGTTTGACTGATCCCAAACGTGCATTGAGGATTATATGAGCTATTCCTTAAACATTTTAGACCCCAGTTTACTTCACATGCCCAATTGATTTTTGCTTGCTATGCAATTAAGCAACAGGTCCTGTATTTTCACTGTGCACTCCTGGGAATGCCATCAGGGGGCAGTAATTCTTCTACTTCCAAAAACCTGGTGACTTCACTTCTGCCTCTGCCTTTTTTTTCTGTTTTTTTGCAACAAAACTCTGAGTAAAAGGAAGGAAGGAAGCAAGCAAGCAGACGACAGAGCTCCAGCAACAGCAGGCCGAGTTCACAGAAGCTTCTCCACCCATTTCACACTTCTGGTTTCCTTTTTCTCTTCAACCTCAAGCACTACACACAGGTATGCTGTGATATTCTACTCTTGTCTTCTTTCAATTGGCAGAAAACAAAAAACAAATCTGTGCTTTTTTTTCCTCCTGATGTAGTGCAGAACAGATCAGAGCTTTTTTCAGCCCACAGATGACCGAAAAGAAAAGAAAAGTGGTTTTTTTCTCTGTTTTTTTAGGCAATCTGTTGGTGTACACACACACACACACACAGGCTGGCTGTTGTGTAAGAATGTGTGTTGGCTGCATGTCCTGTCTCGCCTGCTTTTTACCAGCACTTGGTGGTCAGGAGGAATTTTCCAAAGACCAGGAACTCTTGTTCAGGGTTGGCGTGGTTCTACGATCAACAATCCTGCACACTTTATTGTGATCAAACGGGTTCTTGTTGACTCAGGGAGGGACCTGAGTTTCACTAGAGGTGTTTTTAGTCTACAGTTAATTTTATAGAAAACCTCAGACACCACCCAACATTAGTTGTCCAAATTCCATATTTTGTTTGAGGCCAGGACTTAAAATGTGGTAGCTCCAGTGGTTAAGATGCGTTGGACTTGTACTCGGAAGGTCATGGGTTCAAATCCCAACACTATCAAGCTGCCATTGTTTGGCCTTTAAACAAGGCCCCTAAACCATCAACTGCTGTATCTGTCGTATAAATGGGGTAATTTAAGTCGCACCCGTTGAATTCCATAAATGTAAACTAGTCAGGAATTAATCACGTGGTCCTGCGGTTGTGTTGGTTTGAGGATGTCAATTGATTTTCTAAATAAATAAAAAAAAAAAACAGCAGATTGGACTTATCAGATCATATTTCTGCACTCACTAAAAGATGCTGGCAAGATCTTAAAAAAACAGCACCTTCAAGATCCCACTTTTGGGCCCTCAAGCAAGGCCCTTAACTACTCTAACTTGGACCTTTGAGCAAGGCTCTTAACCCTCCATGCTCCAGGGGCGCTGTATTATTTCTGCAGCTGAATCCGTCCACTGGACCAAACCTTATTTGAGGATTTTTTTTTTTTTTTTTATAAAAATGTACTAATATTCACACTTTTATTTATCCAATTTTTTGTACACAAATAAAAAAAATGACCCATGCTAGTTAGTGTGCTAGCAAGAATTGATTAAACTCAATGAGCTAAATATGTTCTGTTTGTTTAACACAGCGTTGGCAGCTTTTTTTATAGTTTATACTTTGATCGTAGCTGGAGATTTGTTTGCTAGGGTTGGCACTCCATTTGCTGGCTGGCTATTGCTAGTTTACTCTTGGTTGTGTGAAAGCAAGCAAATGTAAGGTAGCACGCTTGAGATAGGAAACTAGCAGTTGAAGTCTTCATGTGGATGTTGCTTGTTTATTTGTTTGTTTGTTTGATTCATGAGTGTGTTAAAAACAGTCCAAAGTCCACTTTCTGGCTAGTTTCAATATTCTGTAGAGGAAGTCGTGGTTCCCTGAGAACCCTGATAACGTTCGTATCTGATGTGGGTTGCAGGATGCCTCTCGGCGGCGGAAACAAGTGTGGCTGCTGTCAGAAGACCGTCTACTTCGCTGAGGAAGTCCAGTGCGACGGACGGAGTTTTCATAAATCATGCTTCCTGTGTAGTGAGTTCCCAATTATCTATAAAAGCAGCTCTGATAGTAGCATCATTTTTATATTAACACCTTCCTTAGATTGATCATTTCTTTAGCAACAGCTTGAAATGCTCTTTGTTTATAAAGGAGAACTTATCATTATCTGGTGGAAGGAGTCTCCAGTGTCAGTGCTTTGTAACAGACAGGAGGTTTTCCGCCATGTTTAAGTCTTCGTGGCAATGCACCTGATTGTTTCTTCAAATAATCTTTTGAGGGGAAAAAAAAAAAAGACTAAACGACTATTTAGAATTTCTTTAACATAAACAATAAGAGGACTTGTTTTTTTGTTCCACAACATAAAATGTAACTATAAATAGATAAAAATATATATCTTTATTTTATTTTTTATTATGTAGCATTTGGCAAACTTTGCATGGATGTTGTTCAGAGTGCTAATAATAACTCCAACTTCATTGCTTCACCCTGAAGTTCTTTATTTTTCTATAATGGAAAGAGACACACTGTTGTGTATCATATGTAACGTGTTGAAATGAGATTGTTGGGATGTACAGCAGGTCTCTATATTGGTGTTTCAGTTCCCTGCTTGTGAAATGATAGTATGCCAAAGTACACAAGCACAGATAGCTGGTCTTTGGCGCCCTCTACTGACTGACTGCAGATAATTCGAGTTCCTGGCTCGATCTTATTTTACACAATCCACGTACTTGTAAACATGGTTCATGATGCAAAGCTTAAGGAATGTATGAGAAATGTGCTCGACTTTTAAGGACATTTTCCCTAAACCTGCTCTGGAATTTGCTCTTGTGAAAATGTGAGGATTCGAGGATGTGCTTGAAATGCAGGAAGTCCCCACCCCCATCTTGTAATTAGTCTGGGATTTGCAAACAACACGGGTGCCCAGTTTGGCCATCTTAATACTTGTAAATGAACATTTATCATGTGTGGTTTCGTATGATTGTAAACCTGGTGCAACTACTCAAGTAGATCAGCTACCACTAACAAACTAGCAAAACGATAGACTAGCGTTCCTACAGGAACGACATATTAGATAGGTAGTATTCCAGTAGCAGACCTAAAATAAAGACACTAACAAGTAGGTTTGCAAACACTTTGCATCACTAACTCGACCTCCTCCTGGTGCCAGTGGTGTGCAGGAAGAACCTTGACAGCACTACTGTGGCGACCCATGAAAACGAAGTCTACTGCAAGTCCTGCTATGGCAAGAAATACGGCCCGAAAGGCTACGGCTACGGTGCGGGAGCCGGGACGCTGAGCATGGACAAGGGGGAGTCCCTGGGAATCAAACATGAAGTGTGAGCTCGATTATTCAAAAGAATTTAAAGAGTGCATATTTCTTTAGCATCAAACAGCAATGTGGCGTTTTATATTTTTTTTCGTCTTTGCGTCTTCACAGCGATCAGCAGCACCAACCTACCAACAACCCAAACACGTCCAAGTTTGCGCAGAAGTTTGGTAGTGCTGATGTTTGCCCTCGCTGTGGCAAAGCAGTGTACGCTGCCGAGAAGACCATCGGTGCAGGCGCGGTGAGCAGGAAATCAAAGCTATTGTCTGTTGACACCATAAACTCGCTACACATAAACAGCTGGCCAGTGAATAATCCTAATAAAATATGCAATTTATTTTAGCTAGCTGGTTAAACTGAATGTTAGCTAAACATACCTAGCGAAATAGTAACAGAGGACCCAATTTGCCCAGTGAAGTAGGCGTGGCCACTATACATATGAGGCTCAGTAAAGGAGGTGTGCCCTCTGGGTCTTTCAGTCTAATGTCAAGCTGATTGACAGAAGTGTATCCTCTGTGCTTGTGGTAGGTGTGGCCTCTATGCATATTAATCTCATTGAAGGAGGCGTGGCCTCTGTACCTGTATATCCTATTAAAGTAGGCATGGCCTCTATGCATGTTAATCTTATTAAAGGAGGCGTGGCCTCTGCCTGTAAATCTAATTAAAGTAGGTGTGGCCTTTGTGCCTGTAAATCTAATTGAAGGAGGCGTGGCCTCTATGCATGTCATCGTATTGAATTTTCATGGCTTCTGTGCATGTCAGTGTCAATGTGCACTGAAGTGGTTTTATCTCTGTGAACATTGAAGTGGGCGTGGCCTATATGCATGTCAAGCTAATTGAAGGAGGTGTGGCCTGTTTGTCAATGACTGTGAAAAACATTACTATATTTATTTTAAAGTTACTGCAGATGGTAAATTTATTTTGCACCATTTTTTTTATCCTCTGACTTTCTCAGGCGTGGCACAAGAGCTGTTTCCGCTGCGCTAAATGTGGGAAGGGCCTTGAATCCACCACCACAACGGACAAAGACGGAGAGATCTTCTGCAAAGGTCTGAACCTCTTTAAACCTCTAGTTTTAGACTTCTGAAAATACATTGTACGTTTCTAACCGTCATTTTGTCCACACAGGTTGCTATGCTAAAAGCTTCGGTCCAAAAGGGTTCGGGTATGGCCAAGGAGCTGGGGCTCTCTCTCACGCTCAGTAGAACCGTGCGACCGGAACCTTTTCTGATCCTAAACGCCGTTTCACTTTCGGCTGGAGAAAAATCGCTTGGGAAGACGAAGCTCTTCACTGCATGCGTTTTAAAAACATTTACAGCAGCTTGCTTGTTTAAAAATAAAAAAACCTACAGTTAGCTGCATATTTCAGTAGGATTACTACACAAATGGAGTATGTAAATGTAACGCTAGCTTGCTAATGACATTATCAACAGCTGAATTATTCACGTATCACTAGCAATGCTAAGGCACACGTTTAGCTGCTTAGCTTTTTTCCCCGTCGACTTTGGATATAATCACGTTACGATCTTTATGAAAAAAACAATAAACACCAGTGTACGTCAGTACTCGTGATTTGTTTTATTTTTTAAAGAACCCTGGTGTTTGTGAGGTACAATACAACACTGCTGAGGTAATCTGAGTGTAATTTAACCCTGAAAAACACCTGCCCCATTAATGGGGTGTCACCCTGGGCAACAGGGTCACAGGGGGAAAAGTAGAAATCCGCCGAAGCTGGTGTAGCTCGCCGGATCGTCATAAACCCAGGAGTCCTGCCACAGCTTGGTGAACATCTGATCTCCTTTCTCCAGAGTCAGAATGATCCCGTTGCTGGCATTGCCGTTGGTGACAGGCTTCCAGGAAAACACGGAGCACTGAATGTTCCCGTTTTTGTACAGACTCACCGCAGAGCGGGTATCGGAATGAGAGTGAGCGTAGAACCGGAAATAATAAACACCTCCCACCGGTGCTGTGAAAATCCCTGAGACATGGAAGAAGAACGAATGGTTACATTCAACTGAAAGCAGCAGGTCTACGCTAAACACATCGTTAGCATGCTATTCACCCGTGTTCGAGTCGTAGCCGTTTCCGTAGTTGGTCACGACTTTTTTGTAGATTAGCGGCGACGTGACGGTTTGGTACGGGCCTTCATGTCCACTTCCCGAAGCTAAAAGCGACGCTGAAAAGGCCACCTTCCTGCCTGCAGAAACGCAACATGCATTTTAACAACAAAAATCTAATCACATATACAGATGTTGTAATAAACCTGACCGTAACATCAGGATCTTCTTACTTACTTTCGTTTGCAGTCTGCAGAGTTTCCATGTTTTCCTGCAGTGTGTGCAATGTGGTCTTCAGAACTGTTAAAAAAAAGACATAAAGGATGTAGGATCTCAGTGGAGAAAGTGTTGGACGTTCCGATCCAAAGTCCATATTATATATATATATACATACACTGACTATAGATACAATAAAGTCGATATATACAGTGGCAAAAAAAAATTTTGTATAAAAATTTAGTTGAAGCATTTTTTATGTAATTAAAGTATTTTTTTATCACCAAAAAAAATAAAAAAGGTTTTTAATGTAATTTCAAGTTAAATTCTCCAATTATGTCCAGTTTGCATTTGAACAATTAACATTTTATCTTTTTATTTTATTTTTTAAAACTAGTTTATTACTGTTTCACTATTCTCATACTTTGCTTAGAAGCAGAATCGTTAAATACATCCCTTGAAAAAATAAAGATAGATAGATAGATAGACAGACCTGCATTTTCATTCATCACATCTCTCAGTGTTGATGTCAGCTCAGTCACCACGTGGCTTTGTCTCTGTAAGGCTTCCTCCGTGTTTTTCATTCTTTCCTCCAGGCTCCTTATTTTTGCAATTTCGTTCAGAACATTCACGCTGGGTTCCATAAAATCCTGTGAATAAACGCCGCAGGCGCAAAGAAGCAGAACAAAGCGGCCGATAGGCGACATGTTCGATGTGGAGGTTCGGGTACTGAAGTGATCACAGCTTGCCTTTGGCTCTGTTTTTCATTTGTTGTTTATCTCTGTTCATTCTAAAGTAAACAAGAGGTGTACTTTAAACAGACAATGATGTAATCTCTCTATTTGTGATTATATTATTTTTTTGGGTTCAGGGACAGACATCAGGGGAACCGTATTGATCCCAAAGACTTGAAAGTGGAGATGAAAAACACTCATCTGTCCTATTGTGAAAATGCCACAGTTTGCCATAATGGCTGAAGCTGTATGCGTATGGTCTACGTATGATCCTGATTGGTTCCCTGTTTCGTATGACAACTAAAAATGGTTTGGCTGCTATATAAAGAAAGATCCTTCGCTTCAATGGTACATTTAATATTATCAGTAGGGGCTATTGTTTAAAATTCTGTTGGAGTTTTATTTGTTTTTGGTTGTTCTGTTAGCTAGTCAGCAATTCAGCTAGTTCTGATTTACTCCTACGGACCGCCAGGGGGCAGCATGTCAACACCTGGACGTTCTCTAAAGCGTATGCGCAAATGTATGAAGCCTTTTAACACAAAGTTACACCTCTGATCTCATGGAACCTCATTCCATCTCAGGAAGTTTTTCCTTTACCATAAACTTATAGGCACTAAACTAATACTTTT
>JAAIIK010000082.1:2857588-2874785 GCA_014706435.1 Silurus glanis
AAAAAAAAAAAAAAAAAAAAAAAAAAAAAAAAAAAAGAAGCAAATTTTCCACAAAAACAAATAAATTAATAACAAATGTTTTAAAAAATGGGGTCGAAACTAAATCTGTTTCTTAGCGTTTTTTTGTAATGCTGATGAACACAATCTCATTAGCTGCTGAGTGTGTGTGTGTGTGTGTGTGTGTGTGTGTGTGTGTGTGTACGAACGCTTTTATAGAAAAGAGGTCTGAAAGCGTTTGAACTGTGTTGCGACATGAACAGAAATTCCGAGGCCATTTCTCTCCTGCAGCTCCGCATTGTGGGTTTTTTGACCTTGCACGCTTTATTCCAAAACACACAAAAGCATCCAGAAAAGCATAAAAGCGTGAGCATTCCTCACCACACAGGTAAACACACACACAGAGAGAGAGAGAGAGAGAGAGAGAGAGACAGAGAGAGAGAGAGCGCGAGCGAGCTCAAGGTTGTCAGGAGAAAAGCGATGGAAAGAAACGTAATATGAAATTTCTTTCTACAAAACTTTTCTGATTTCAGTTTTCCCCCCAAACCAACATATTACACTAAACTCAACCTCGGCTAATTGAAAATAGAACGAGAGAAAAAAAATGTAGGAGAGAGCAAACAGAAAAGAATAAAAAAAGCAAAAAATAAATAAATAAATAAAAATTTGAATAAGAATGAAGAAATGGATTAAACGCATCGGAGGTTCACCGTCCACAGTCCTCACACTGACATCATTCCAACACATTCTCACCATTCCAACCCAATTCCTATTCCATTCTCACCATTCCAACACAATTCCCAACAGATTCTCACTGTTCCAAAACAATTCTGACAGAATGATCCATTTTAACACAATTAAAAGGACTTTTTGAACACAATTCTAACCCAATTGTAACAATTTCAATAAAATGCCCACCCAATTCTCACCTTTCCAACACAATTCCCCCCCAAATTCTCATCATTTCAACACAATCTTAGCTTTTCTCCTAATTCCTACACAATTCCCACCAAATAATCAGTTACAACACAATCCCCACAAAATTCTACACCACCCCCACTATTCGAATTCAAACACCTTTCAACATGACACTAATATTCCCAGAACTCCGACATTGTTCCAGTGCTATTACAACAAAATTCCCAAATCTGATCAGGAACTTGTGTTGAGCAAAAACACACAAACAGAATATTAGAAATGGTTTCGAGTAGTTTTATTGCTTTGGGGGGTTGTGATTACATTTAGTTGACATTTACATGATGACAGAACACACTGACGTCTCCATGACAGCAGTTTGAGAGCGCACACACACACACACACACACACACGCGCACACACACACACAGTACAGCACACACTCTGCACAGTAACGAGTGATCACATGACTTTGCTGAGTGTACAGTACGCCATGTCATACAGAGCGTTTCGCTTCAGCTCCACAACAAGACAGGAGTGTGTGTGTGTGTGTGTGTGTGTGTGTGTGTGTGTGTGAGAGAAACATATCGCTCGGAGCTCAGAGCGAGTGTGTAAATGTTCGCTTGGGCGCAGAGTCACTGATCCACCGTAAACAAACTACAGAAATCCAGGCGGCACGTCCTCCCTGCTTTAATACAGAAAAAAGCATGTCCTGAAGATTAAAGCTGCGGTAAGCGTGGAAGCCGAACCCATACGCCCATACTGAGAGCAGAGAACGTGCCGAGTTCTCCATCTACGAGCGATGAGAAATACTGCTAAGAAGTAAAAGACAAGAAGTAGACATGGGGGTGAGGGGTCAGGGGGTCTGTTCATCTGACCTGGACCTAGATCTTGGACCTGGAACTGGACCTGCTGAGAAACGTGATCGCGGGTTATTAGAGGTGAAACTCGCTCGCCAGAAAACAAGCTGTGGACAAACCATCGTTAGTTTGCAGTAAAACAAAAGCAAATCCGATTAAAAGTGCGGTTCAGGGGGTTAAAGGTGCAGTGTGTAACATTAGCAACTATTTAAAGACCTGAGGAACAATCAGAACATTGTAAAAAAAAAATCCAGGCTGTTTACATTTTCCGGCCCAGAAATGAGCCTCCTGCTCGCTGGAGATATTTTCTTCCCTACTTGCAACATGAAATATCTTGTTTTGTTTCAGTTGTCTCAAAAGGTAGCAGTTAGCAATTAGAATCATTCTGATCTACTCCAAGTCTCTAAAATTAAACCAGATGCTGTTTTATAGCTATAAAAAAAAAAAATTCTTTCTGGCCCAGAAATTAGTCCCCGCCCCCTTTTCCAACCAAAACACAGCAATCTTTTTATTGCATGAAAAGGAATTTAAGAATGATTTTAATGCTTGTATAAAGTTTACAGTCTCTCACACGGTCTAACAGAGGGCTGTAAAATTACACACCGCTGCTTTAATCTTACATATACTTCTAAATACGAATCCAGCATATGAACAAAGTCTAATTTAGAAAGGATTCTGTTTGATATCTTAACAACGAAACCACCAGAACACGCGCTAACGCCTTCAACGATTTCTGTTGAACCTTTTCTGGCCCTGAAGTTAGCTCCGCCCCCACCATGCCAAAACAAACCTATTTAAATAACAACGTTGAGATCATTTTAACGATTTTGGAAAGTCGAAGGCTCCGCAAGGTTTTAGTGTCGGTGGTAGTGACAGTCAGTGGCAGCAGGGGGTCGAGAAAAAAAATAAACAAATAAATAAATGTAAAAAAAAAGACACACTGCACCTTTAAGAGCTTTATGCTTAAATTGGCTTTGATGCAATTCTTTGCCAGATAAACCAGAAATTCTACGTGACCTCAAACGGAGTTGATTGGAGCTTCAGCACCAGAGCTACGAGGCTGAATTTCCCTAAGAGCACATCCAAATCTTCATATAGATACAAAAGATATTGATTTTAACAAAGATTTTTTCCCCCATAGTCCCCACTAGCAGCATCAGCCTTGTAGCTAGAAAGTGAAGCTTTGCTTGGTCATGTCACCTGAACCCTTTTCTGCACCGCAGCTTTAAAACCAACACGCAATCAAAGAATAAATATACAAATAACACTTCTGCAGCAGCCTCTGGAACTTCTCTCCTGCGCAAAAACAAAACATTTATACAAAAATCTCACATTAGATCAAATCTATGAAATGAGAACATTAATTACAGGATTAACTGTCAAAACGCAGCGTCTCCAATATACAAAAAGAAAATAAACCCATTTTAAATCATGAGAGAAACTAATTCTTTTTTTTTTTTTTTTTTTTTTTTTTTTTTTAAGATGCAGCAGATTAAAAGAAAAAAATCTCCCAGCTGCAAACTTCTTACGAAGTTACTTTAAGATTCAATATGAACCCTGGTTTCTTTCTTATAAGATCTAAATCTTATATATTATATAAAACACTCGTATTAGAAGTGTGTCATGTGACACAGGTCAGCATAGCTGATACGCCTCGAACGTGAGCATTTTTTTTTTTAATCCGTTAGAATGAAAAACGCACTTGAAATATCAAAATATAAATAAACAAATAAAAATAAAACGAAATAAATAGAATCTATGACAAAGTGAGTCGGCATGCGCAAACACGACCTTATCGACGTCTTACCAAACGCTTACGAGACCAAACTCCTGTGGACAAGATCAACATAAACACTCGATTCTATCCCCAAAATTTATAAATAATAATAACAAAATAAATAAGTTACAAAAAAATGAACGAATGAATAAAAAGTCACTTAAAAAAATATATTTTTAGATAATTTATATTTTTTTCTATCGGGCACCTGGGACCTTTGAGTTGGGTAGGGTTCACACTTAGTGTCCACCCCCCCCTTTCCATTTCTCAGCTAAAAAATATATATATATAATAATAATAATAAAAAATTTATATATAAAAAAAAAAATTCATTAAAAAAAATTGCTGGCTCGGGAAGAAACCCGCTCAGCAAAAAATAAATAAATGTAAATAAATAATAAAATTTTAAAAAGCACCATAGAAGCAATTGACATCACTAGCGTTTAGATTTATGTTTTCTTTTGACCAAAAAAAAAAAAAAAAAAAAAAAAAAAAAAAATTAAAATATAAACCTTTAAAAAGTGCCTAAAATTGTTATTTTGAACCAAAAGGACTCTTGGTGAAATGAAATGAAAAAAAGAGACGTGAGATTTTTTTTCCCCTCTTTTTAAAGTGAACCTCCTGCACGTTATTCGTCTCGTCCCGAGCGTACACACACGACCCATCGTTTATTCATTTGTTGTTTTTTTTTCCCTTTTTTTTAATATTTAAAACGTCTTCAAAAGCTTCTCAGCCTGAGAGAAGTGAAACCCCTCGGCCTCGGCGTGTGAAATTAACCAGTGATGTGTGTTTCAGTACAAAACTAATTCAACAATTCAAATAAAAAGAACAAAAACAAAACAAATGATTTGTTAGAGTTCCTGAAACGTGGTATTTACACGAGCGCAGCGTGAGCACAGCGTGAGCGCTGATAACGGCTGCTCCCGACACGCACGACTCCTGGACCAGAGAAACGAGCGATAATTAACGCTGGAGGAATGAAGAGTCCTCGAACAGGAAGAACTCCTCCATCCTGCTAAAAACCCACAGCAGGCCTAGAAACAGGACGCTAGTTAGCAATGAACGCTAGCTAGCAAATGCTGAGGAAACGGGGAGAACGTGTACGTGAGAAACGCACAGAAAAATACTGATTGGATGCTAGTTTGCGAAACTAGCGTGACTGCGTGTAAAACATCGTCTTTTCACCACTGAAAGAAAACACAGACCGGTCTATAATTACCTCGGCGCAATTAGCAATGCTAGCGAGCAAATCCCTCGCAGCGAGATCCTGAGGGAGGTGGAGAGCTGTGTGAGGAGCGGATCACCACGTTAGAATCGTGTACAATAAATAGGGGTAAAAGGAGATTTTACATGCTAGGCCGCTAGTCATCCATGCTAGCATAACAATCCTTCAAATGTGGAAGATGATCGCGCACACTGAAGCAACAGAGAACTAAAAAACCCCAAATAAGCAAAAGATTTTCCTCGGAAAAATCTCCAGGCGTGCAAGGCGTGTACGGGTTAGTTAGCATTAGCACAAATCGAGCGTGACGATCCTTTGGATTTAGAAACAACCTCAAGGTTTGGATACAGCAAAAGCCAGAAAAGTGACCAGAAATGAAGCCGAGTGCACCGAATACGTCGACCGTATCCAAATCTAACTCACTGAATGTGGACGTTACAGTTAGCATAGCTAAAGCAGGGAGACGTAACACAGGAAAAGCAAAAACCTGAGGTGAAATTAGCATTAAAACGAGGAATCTGAGGAGACATGAATGCTGAACGCTTGGAAAGTAGCTAATCTTCATAGCTAACGGGAAAAAAAAAAATCGGCTCGTTCGAGCTAATCATGACCCGACCTGAAGAGCGCTAGCGTTAAAAACTGCCTCAGGAATAAGAAAAAAAGAAGAGACAACGCAGTCTCAAAAACCAAGCACCGAAAGCTAATTCTACATAATGTTGGGTCAGATCTCCACGGCTTTCATGATGTTAGCTTATCACAATTCACAATCACATGCTAACACAAGCTAATTTTTTTTTAGTCAAATGTAGAAATATATTTATATCTAAAACTTTCGTCCTGATGTAATTTCATGGAATGACAATGTGAGAAATACAGAGGTGGAGGAAACCTCGCTGCTGAGGGATTTTACGCTGATAAAATAAATGTGAATATTTAAATCCTGCGATCGGAAACCCAAAATAAAAATCCTATCTAAAAAAATATGTTGAAGAGCGAATCGAACGAGTCTGAATCGAGTTCATACGGTTTGGATTAGGAGCCGGATTTTTGTGCTGCAAATGAAGCACTGATGCCCGTTTTTCTTCTCATACGCTGCCCTCTAGTGGTGGTGAAAAGAGACTACACTGCCAGGCTGTTTTTACTTTTTCGATCTCCAGAAAGAAAACCTACATGCCCAGGAGTGTCATATATAAACACGTAAAAAAAAACAATTAAAAAAAAAAGGCGGGAGCGACCGCTATCAAACGTCAGCGCTACAGACCGCGCTTAAAAACAGGCGTCCCCTCGTTTCACTTACTGATCAGTCAATCAAAAGAAAAAGAGGAAAAGGAACAATATTCGACGACTTCCTGCTGGGTTTCACTCAGTTTCAGGATTTTTTTTTCTCACGAGTACAAAACACAAATCTGCTCTCAGTGACGATAATATCAGTGTTTTGGGTCTTTTTTCCCTCCGACACCTGGTTAGTGTTTTGAGAGCTTTCGGCAAAAAAAATCTGGTCCTCGGTTCCAGGAGCTCGGAGATTCGATCATTCGGCTCCGCGCCGGACTTCCGTGCCGGTCGTCCCAGTCCCGTCCTCAGCCGTTGATGATGGTCACGTCGATGTGAGACAGATCGATCATGTGCCTATGTGATCACAACACATTACAAAACTTAGCCGCGAAGACGTTTCCCGTTAGCTACCACCAGCTAGCAAAGAAACAAACAAAAAAGTCGGATTCCAGGTCGCGTTTAACTGCAGAGTTTCATGTCACTGCAAGTCGTATAAAATTTTTAAAAGCTTGTTAAAAAATGTGTCTATTTTAAACGAACTAGACGCGTAGCTATGTTTAACAAAGTGGAAAAGTTCGTCAAATAAAACATCAACGTCCTGAAATACTGATGTACAGCATCGCGCCTCGCGCTGGGGACGCCTTCCTTTAACCACAAAAAAAAAAAAGTCTTCAGAAAAACGTCACCGCATTGACCTTTTTTATTTTTTTTTATTCGTTACATAACAGTAGATCAGTAGCTTGGAAGTAGCAAATCTTCTCAGGTGTAAATTCGAACGTACGTCAGAAAGAATGAGTTTTTTTTTCGTACGTGTTATCTCTCAGCATGGTCAACGTGCCGCCGAGACGGCGTGGATGAAGCTCGCTCACCTGTGGAAGCTGTGCTGGAAACTCAGAGCGTGCTGAGGATTCACAAACGTGGCGATGGCTTTCCTCTGCTGCGGCATCATCTTAAACATCTGAGGAGGACAAGTACGTGTTTAAACTGGAAAACTTCCTCAGAGCATAAACCTGTGCCGATTCGACAACAATAAAACGCACCACAAGATGGCGCCATCGCCTGATCATTCTGCAAATACAATGTAGACGCACACAAAGCTGAATCGATAGCACCTCCTGGTGTACTCAAATGTTACTGCACCGTTTCAAAGCTATGTATGAACACATCTTGCATTGGAGACTCCTTTCACAAGCATTACACAAAAAAAAGCAAGAAATTCACTATCAAAAATTATGATTTTCTGAATTATGATGAGTTGTTACTATAGAAACGACTACAACCTATATACTGTAGTGCACTGTCAGTTTAAAACTATTTTACAGTAAATAATGACACCTCCTGACCAATCAGAATCCAGATCAGGATGTGGTGTACCTGTATGGGGCCAATGGAGTTGAGCAGGTTCTTGATCTGTTTCTCGGTGGTGGAGGACGACAGGCCATCGATAGACACCGTGCTGGGCTGAGACTCGGCAACTCGGGCACTCGGTCTGCTCTGCGGCGCCGCCCGAGCACCCCGGGCACCGCGGCCACGCCCTCGACCCGACGCCACCATCTGAGCAACACACACACCACAAAGTTTCACTTTTGTTTTTTTCTTATTTATGGCCAAAAGTATTGGGACACTGGCCTTTCCCAGCATGACAATAGTCCTGTACACAAAGCCAGCTCCATGAAGATATGCTTTCCATAGGTTGGAGTGGAAGATCTTGAACATCTATTGAACACCTGTGGGACCCAATTGAACCTTCACCTGACCTGCATCATTACCTAACATCCTTCTCACAGAATGAGCACACATCTAACAGAAAATGAGGACTACATGTGGAATTTTACACAAAGAAGCACAAACTTGTGCTCAGGTGTCTACAAACGTTTGGCCCTGTGTGTGTGTGTGTGTGTGTGTGTGTGTGTGTGTGTGTGTGTGTGTGTGTGTGTGAGTGTGTGTGACCACGTACCCGGTTGCTCTGGTTTGTGTCAGACGGCTGCTGCGGCTGTGGTGGTGGCTGTTGAGTTGATGGTTGAGGGTCTTCTGTTGCCACGGTGACCTTCCTGACGGCACCAAGTCTCTGCTGTGGAGCTGCTCGACCGATCAACTGCTGCTGCGGCTGATTCTGGAGGGGCGTAGCTTCATCTCCCTTTGGAACAAACACAACCCACCATGTTTATTTCAACCCCCTCACCCTCAATTCCACAAACATGACATTTTTCGAAACGTCTACAAGTCACATGATCACGTGGGACAAACTTCGTGAAGATCTTTTCTTTGTACTTTTTTAAATTGTAGTCATATTGACCGTGAATTTGTAATTCATTTGTATGAATTTGTAATGTTTCGTCCATCTTGCATTTCTTTCTGCTCGTTCATTTCCTCCTTTCATTGTCTGATCTTTATCACCAGGTCGAAGTTTCTCCGTTGAGCGTCCAGAATAAAAAAATACGGTCCTGACGAGTGAAGCCGTTCCTCTGTCGCTCTCTGAACGAGACGCTATCACGCTATCGCGTTTCCCGCCCGATGCGCCGACAGATTAACTGAATAGAATAGAAAATAATCCAGAGCCGCTTGTCGGATGCTGAGCTGCGTTATTCCCTCGCCTTCTTCCTCCTTTTTGCTTTTGTTAACATTTCATTCACTCTTATCACCAGCCCTAAGCTCAATAGAATACACCCCATCCCCCCCACACAAATTGTCTCGCCGGTATTACGATGCCTGCGACGAGGAAGAAGATTAATCGCTCGACGTACGCTTGACACCTATTTCAGCGCGGATCAACAGCAGACGGCTCGAGACGATAACGTCGTCTATATGTGACAATGAAACGAGAGTCAATTTTTCTCCCTCTGCGTACGTCCTTTTTCACGGTTAAGACATTTAATGAGGAAAAGCTGGATTTTCTGTAAAAATTAAACTTCCAGGGTCTCGACGGAGCCTGGATCACAAAGAGGACTCGCGAACCTTTACGCCGCTGTCGGGACGGGAAATGCCAGACGGCTCACTCTGACGAGTGCCATTTCACACTTAAAAGGCAAAGAGTGCGCTCAATTAGAGTCAAACGGACGACGAGCTCGTGTCCAGGACCGAAGCCCAAATTAAAAGGACACGACGGGATATGAACTTTACATCACGTCTACGTGGCTTACAGATCTAATATCGTATTACGGCACGTTTTTCCCCCTTGGTATCCGTCTACTGCAGAGTGCTCCTTGTATTAAAACTCTACGTGTTGTGTTCTGTTCTCTGAGGCACTACACTGTAGTCTGATAGATAATAAACATGTACTCACGCCTGTTAGACACTTAACAACTCGCACTTTCTGCGGGATCTGGGGCGAGCCGAGGACGCCGGAGTTGGCGCGCTGCATGACCGTCCTCTTCCTCGCGGCGTTCGCTTGTGTCTGGTTTGGTGTGATGTTCTTCTCCTCTGGAGGCCCCTTGACATCAGCGCTGGGTTTCTGGAGCTGTGGAACGAGTCTCTGCGGGTTCTGCACCTGCTGCTTTTGCTCGACACTGGGGTTCTGTAGGCGGGTTTTAACACCGTTAGGGGTGACTGTCGGGGGCGTAGGGGTAGGTTGAGGTTGAGTCGGTGTGGTTTGAGTCTGTTTAGGGGGTGTTTGGGGTGGTGCTTGGCCCCCGAGGCGTTCCAGCAGCTCCTTTTTGCGCGCGCCGGCCTGCACCTGCCTGCGCATTTCTTTACGTTTAAGGATTTCCTCACGCAGTCGCTTCTGCTCCTCAATCTTCAGGCGGTACTGACGCGTCTCCTCGTCCTCATCCTCGTTCTAAAATAGAATGATAAAAGATTACATCATGGCAAGGCTGTATGTGTGTAAGTGTGTACCTGTGCACAGTGTGTGTGTGTGTAGGTGTGTACCTGTGCAGAGCGAGTGTGTGGGTATGTACCTGTGTAGGTGTGTGTGTGTGGGTGTGTACCTGTGCAGGTGTGTGTGTGTGGGTGTGGAAGTGTGCAGGTGTGTGTGTGGTTGTGTACATGTGCAGGTGTGTGCGTGTGTGTGTGTGTGTGTGTGTGTGTACCTGTGCAGGTGTGCGTATGTGTGTGCGTGTGTGTGTGTGTGTGTACCTGTGCAGGTGTGCGTGTCGGGGTTTTTTGGACGCGTGTGCCCGTCTGTGCCGCTGGCATTTCATTCTTTGGCACTAAAGCTCCTGGAGGCGGGGTAGCTTTAGCGAGACCCCTCCCTTGCCCAAAGGCTCCTCCCCCTGGCCCCTCCCCAGGCCTGGCATTCGGAGCTGCCTTGTTCAAGGGCCTGGGCTGAGGGGAGCGAACGGGGTGATTGTTGCCGGGAGCGATGGGAAGCTCGCGCAGGTTACTGTTGCGCTGAGGGATGTTCTGGATCTGCTGCAGGGACAGAGGAGAGCCCTACACACACACACACACACACACACACACACCCCTCAGTGTAAATCTTAAGACTGTAAATACCCAAATCTGATGCATTACCCTTTATATATCTTTTCACACCATTCGTAAGCGCCCCATGTTGTTTTGTGGGTGGGGCTTCATCTGTCTGGGTCCGCTCAGAACGGGCTGACGGAAGGGCGAATGACTAAGGTGCATGATGGGATGCTGCTCGGCAGGCTGGCCCTGGTGCTGATGCTGGTGATGAGGCAGAGGAGGAACTTCCTGTCTGTGCTGCTGCTGCTGCATTGGGTGATGATGTGGATGTGGGGGAGGGTCATGGTGCTGCGGCTGAGGGTGTGGCTGCATTAGGCTCTATAAATCACACACACAAAAAAGAAAAAGGTTTTTTTCATCCTTTATTGTGTGTGTGTGTGTGTGTGTGTGTGTGTGTGTGTGTGTGTGTGTGTGTGTGTGTGCGCGTGTGTGTATTACCTGCATGCCAAATGGCATGTGCTGAGGACTGAAGGGGGCGTTGTGTTGCTGTGGAGGAAAAGGCTGTCTGTGCCCCATGAAGCTTCGGGGTGAAGGCGGGGCAGAAGCCGGGTGAGGTGGAGCCAAATTGTTGCGAGGAGGAGCCAAATTGTTACAAGGAGGAGCCATATTGTGGCGAGGAGGAGCCAAATTGTGGCGAGGAGGAGCCAAATTGTGGCGAGGAGGAGCCAAATTGTGGCGAGGAGGAGGAAGGTCTCTCTGGAACATTCCACCGCCCGGGGAGCAAAACCCCGGCTGGGGGAACGACAGAGGAAGGAGACTGTTGTTCAACAAAGGGGCGGGGCCTGGGAGATCGAACAGGGGCTGAGCTGGAAAACGGGGCTCTGTGTAATAAACAGGGAGCGGCATTAGTCTCGTCAATTACCCATAATCCCCTGCCGGCCAAGGCGTAAAGGTTTTACCGTTGTTGAAGAACAGCTCCCTCTCCTGGTGAGTCGGCGGCGGCGGTCCTCTCCACTGCTCCTGAGGCGGTGGCGGTCTCTGAGGCTGGAGGAAACTATTCTGAAGGTGCTGCTGGAAATCCACAGGGCCCTGAAAACATCGGGGAAGATCAAAAAGCACGGTGTCGGTTATACTGTAAGAAAACGATGACGCCGCCTCGTCGCTATGGAAACAAAACCCCACCCCACCCTCCACCATCAGTCCCGAGATAACGATCGACTAATCCCCCTGCCGGACGTCGATCCCCCTCGTCGCAGACTCTCTTATTCTTTTAAAGAAACGACACTCTGCTCGATAAAGAGTCTCCCCTCTCCCCGCAGCTCATTACTAATGACTTAAGATGCGATTGAGGGGCTTTTAATCTAGGTGAAGGTGCGCTCGGAGAAAAAGTTACTTAAGGGAAAGTTAATCAGGCGGATTAGCTACGCAGAGCAAGGAAGAATAGTGGTGAGGAGAGAAAAGGAAAGAAAAAAAGGCCAGCGACTCCAACACAATAGGAGCTTAAAGACGGCCGCAATGCCTCGCCGCGTGATAGAAACATGGCGCCGAGCTAATCCTCGGCAAATACGCACTCGGACGGTCGATGCGTGAGCGATACGATCTGCATAAGAGATAAAACAAATACCGAAAGACAAACGCCGACCGGCGAGGGGGCAGAGCTCGAGAAAAAAAAGAATTTAATTCAGAAATAGCATAATAGCAATAGCATAAAAAAATAAAAATACAGAAAAATAGAATGTCGAATAGTTTAAGCACGTGGGATTAACATTAATATTCATCAGAGAGCTGATGTTGACGTGAAACATTCTGGTATGATAATCGATGCTAATCAGGCACCCAGAGGGCCGACGCTAGCTGCTTCTGCATTAGCATTTTAAATAACGTCCGAATTTGAAGGGGGAAAGAAAGAAGAAGAAGAAAAAAAAAAAAAAAAACCCCACACACTTAAGGAATATCAAATACGAAGACTAATGATGCACCAATAGCAGACCAGGAGGAACATATTTACACTGTGCTCATGCAAAGCGTGCACGCAAATGTGTTCACACTAATAGAAATGCTCTTTATGCTTCGTTTTTTTTAATCGGCTCATGATATCAGACATACACACGATATGTTCTTCATCAAAGTCACCACCAGGGGCCGGTGTGATGTGTGAAAAGACCACAGGTAACCCGTTACTTGCACTGGAGTGCACGTGAGGTGAAGGCGAGCTTGCTTACCGGGAATCTCTGAGGGCCGAGGTTGGGCCTGGGCTGATTCGGGGCAGACGATATCATCGGAACTGCGAGAGACGAACACAAACACGTACACGTTTCACTCCGCGTTTATCATTAGAGAAAAGTTCATATACAGAAAAAGAGCTACATCCTGAACACCAACCCCTCCGAGATGGATCTGTCTGGTGGGCATGTCGATGCTACACGCAGAAAGACTTGGCGTGGCTTGATTACATTTTATGTTAGCATCGTGTAACATCTACAACTGATTACATATGGCTTCTTTTGCATATATAATCTCAAAAATACATAAATATTTGGTGCAATCAAAAGCCACGTCCATTTAGAGCTGCTTTAATTTGCATATACCAGCTAAAAAAAATACAAACTGATTCCAAGGCCACGCCTCCTCCGATCATTTCCTTATGCGGTCTCGATAATACGTTAATATTCCCTTACAAAGTGTAGCCATGAAGCCACGCCCACTAAACACCATATATGGTCATAAATACCATTGAGATATTCTTAAACACATTGCAAAGCCACAATTTTAAACATCTTTCTATAAATAGTCTTAAAACTATTTATTACCCATAAGCGGATCAGCTGTAAAGCCACGCCCATTTACATATATGATGTCAAGATATGTATATATTCCCATTAGAGTGTGGTGTGCAGAAGTAAGCCACGCCCACTCGGAGCTGTCTCGTTCGAGTGTGAGGTGTTGTACCCTGCGCTGGTGAGGAAGGAGACGGCCCTCTGAAATGCGGGTTGATGTGAATGTTCTTTGGCTGCTGCTGCTGCTGCTGCTGGTTGGAGTGTGGGTGTGGATGCGTGTGTCCGTGAGGGCGCTGCGGGTGCGGTTCCGGCTGCGGCCTCTGGTGCGGCGCCGACGAGCGCAGAGGAATCAGGGACTGCAGAGGCTGCTGGGGGATCGGGATGAGCGGCGGGGGGAAAAGACCAGGACCTCCACGCGAGGGGACGGAGGGACGGGGCTGTGGACGATGGGACTGAGGGGAAATCATTCTGGGCTAAAAAAGAAAGAAAAAGAGAACAACATAAAAATGAATAAATAAATCTCATGAATGAATAAAGTCTATATCTAAAATGTTTCTCTTGAGGACAAAAAAAAAAAAAAAAGGATTTTGTCCTGAAGTTCTGAGACACACAGACCCAGACATGACTTTCCCTGCTGGTATAAAAAGGTCACAAAAGGAAAAAAAGAGGGGATTACTCTCCTCGATGGGTATTTAATAATAAAATAAGCATCGAGAGCTAAATCCTTAGACAAAGTGCAGATTTAATTTGGCGTAATGCTTTTTGATGGACTCCTGCCAAGTGGTTCGGGGGTAATCCGTGTATCAACGCGGATAAGCACGAGAGTCGGGCTAATTGACTTTTCGAAAGCAAACCCACTCTGCTCCACTCAAACACGTGAACCTGAAAGGACGGACGTGTACAAACGGCGGTTTAATGCCCGTAAAAGGTGAGAGCTCGCGTTTAGAGGTCTGGAGGTCGGAGTTTTCCCCCCCCTGCAACTGAATTTTTCATTTGAGTGTCATGAAAATTCACTATATAACCGATAAAATCTATAACAGCACGTCTCAGAGAACAAGCCCCACCAGCCACCAATCAGAATTCAGAATTTACCCGCATGCCTAAGCCCACTGGCATCAGCGGAGGTCTGGATTCGTTCATCCTGCCTCGTCCTCCTGCGTCTTTACGGAACCCTCCCATCCCGAACATGTAAGGCCCTCCTCCTCCTCCTCCTCCTCTACCTCGTCCACAGATGCGGCCATGTTTTCTCTGACGTTCCTTCTCCTCAAACTCCAGCAGGTCTGCTTTGGCCTCTTCGGTCAGTTCTTAAAGAAAAAAATATAAGGATGTATGCATGTATAAACACACACACACACACACACACACACACACACACACACACACACACATATATATGTATGTATTTAAAAAATAAATAGTAATTTGAACAATACATGATGAGCGTCGTCTGTGGGACGTACCCAGGGTTTCCGGAATGTTCCGGCGTTTGCTGGTGGCGTCGGACAGTCGGACGACAGTGCTGTCCTTGCGCTCGGTTTTGAAACGCAACCGCTCGGATTCTTCGTCGTCTTCCTCATCTTCGTCTGATTCCTCCTTCATCTCAGGCTCTTGTTCAGCTTCGGGCTCCACCTTTAATTAAATAGAATTAGCACTAGAAAGTGTGCACTTGGTAATGGAAAAAATTATAACAATATTAACAACATGCACGAGTTCATCACCACAAAATCATCTATTACCTCCTCCGTTTCCGTAACCTGCGAGACGTTTTCGACTTCCTCCTCAGGCTCCTCCATCTCCGCCTCGGTCACTTCCTGTTGGCCAAGCTGCACTTCCTGTGGCTCGGCTCCGTAGTCCTCGACCTGCAGGAGAACATGGGAACGTGTATTTTTTACAAATTCACTTATTACTTCACCTTTTTTTTAGCTGTTTATTGAAACATGATGATGAAGAGGATTACTAAAGCCTGCACGAGGTACGGAATGAACATGTTAACGTCACGTGTGGAGAAAAGGACAGCGTGTGTGTGTGCGCGTGTGAGTGTTAGTGTACGAGATGGAAGAGAGTGTTGCATTAGCATAACAGTAGGGATCTTGGTCACATTTCTATGCCCCATTAGTATTCCTGCCTTCATTTGAATTTCAATGAGATGTTAATATTCGAGACGATGCGCCAAAAAAACTACACACACACACACACACACACACACACACACACACACACACACACACGGTAACAATATCACTGACCGAGTCATCTTTATGTGTACAAACACGGTGATGAACAATGTCATCCTGGAGTCATTTAAACGTTTAGAGACACACACTAAAGCACACATACAGTACACACGCACACACACACACACACACTAAACCCACATTACACACTGATACCATATCTCTCTCTCTCTCTCTCACACACACACATGTACAAAGGGTTTGTGTGTTTATGAATAAAAACACCCAATCAGGTCCCATCACAAGATGTCTCGGTCCATCTAAAACCCCTTTATAAAAAAGACAACAAAAAAAAGTCTCCAAGGACATGTCTCAGAAATCCCCTTTCACCGACCCGTCCTTCTTTCAGTACGGGAAATAAATAAAGAAATAAACAGACTGATATGTTGAGCAAAGACAGGAACAAACTCATCAATCATCCGGGCCGTGTCGGAGTTTAAAAGGCCAAGGTTAACCGTCTTTTCACTTCTTATCTGATCCCGGCTGAGGACAAAAGAAGTCTGGAATGAAACGTCACCGATGGGGGGAAAAAAGATGGACTAAGGTGTGTAGATGTGTAAAGGGGGCTTCGTGTCGGGAAGGAAATGGAGCTGGAGTTCCTGATAACGCTCTTCACTTAACTTCTAGTTTAATGTGCATTCGATTTCTTAATTTGACACGCACCTTGATGTCCCCCTTTGCTTCACCTACATCTGTCTGGAATCGTTAACCGCCACGAACAGGTTTAACGAGCGAAAGTTTGTGGACACCTGACTGAAAGATTGCTTCTTTTAAGAACATCCCATTCCACATCTGGTCTCTATTTGCTCTTCTAAGAAGATGTTCCACTAGTTTTAAATGGAGAATTGTGTAAAGGTGAGGAGGCCTGGGGTGCAGTTCACATTCACGTTTAAAAGCTCTATTAGCAGGAGATCTTCCACTCCAAGCCGTGGGGGTTGAATAAAAAAAAAACCTGTACCTAAAGCACAGACACTAGAGGGAGGAGGGGAGGGGGGCAAAAAACAAAACACAAACGTTTGTGTAAATGACGTCGGAAGAAAGCAGCGCTCACTTGAAATTCGTCATCCAGCGGCTCGTCGATCTGCAGGTCCAGCACCTCGTCTTCGTTTCCTACTGTGTTGTACTCCACTCCCTCTTCACCTCCATACTCTTCAGCCCTGTACTCCTCCTCCCCCTCCGGTGTCACCCCATACTCCCCATCTGCATATTCGTCTCCTTCCTGGAGCAGGTAGGAATCGCCGAGCCCCGAGGTGGCGTTCAGGCTCACTGCTGCATCCTGCACACTAACACACACACACGGTTTACCAAAAGGTATTAGCTGACAAGTGATTAAAAAAAAGTCAAATCCTCTGCCTACTAGAAATGACATAAAACACACAGATATGATGTGTGATCAGTTCCCTTCAGCGAGCACTGAGCACCGTTTAACCTCAGATTCGCAGCAAACCTGGTGTCCTGGTCTTCCTCGTCGCTCTGCAGCAGATCGTCGTTGAGCTCTTCGTCTGACAGCTCGGACGGATTCTGCAGGAGGATCAGAACCAGTTACTGCCCCTGTCACCACAACCTTCTGTACATGATGATGTTTGTAGGTGTAGTTACAGTTACCTTCTTGGATGAAAGCCAGTCCTCCTCCAGCAGGTCGCCTTCCAAATCACTGTCAAGTCACAAATCAGGTTAGAAACACTTCCGTTCACACAACCCCCCCCCCCCCCCCACCCCCCCTTCCCCCCCCCCCCCACCCCCCCGCCACGCACCTCTGCCTCGCCATCTCGCTCCATTCCCGCACCGCAGCTTGA
>JAAIIK010000082.1:2926848-2938325 GCA_014706435.1 Silurus glanis
CACACACACACACACACACACACACACACACACACACACACACACACTTCCGTTTGAAACATTTCCTCTCTAACACTACAACAGGTAGAACAGAACGGTCCACAGTTTCCGATCAGAACAGTAGAAGTGGTCATTGGTGTCGTTGAAATCGGTTTGTGCGTGACCGTAAACGAAATCCGAGCACGAGTTATTGCTTCTTCGTACTGCATATGATCTTTTACGTAACAATAATATAATAATAATAATAAAAAACAACAATCGAAATAAATACCAAGGCTTGCTAGGACTGATTGCACTTAGAATCGTTGCTCAAGTTCGAAAAAAAAAGAAACCTGTTATTAGCGCCTTTCTGATTGGCTAAAGAGTTTCAATTATGCAAATGCGGAGAAGTTTGCGCGCTAAACGATCGAATGTATATACAGATGTGAAAATCCGACCTATAATTACAGTCCAGAAAACGCCTGCTCGCGTCTTCATTTTTGCGAAGTCTCGCCAACAGCTTTGTACGTCATCGTACGTCGCGCTTCGCTTCAGAGCACGGGTCACGTGAGGTCACGGCCTGAATCCCAGCCGGCGTTCCAGAACATTTGCCACTTTTTTTGTTGTTTGTTTGTTTGTTTGTTTGAGATTACAAGCGGTGAGCAAAAAAAAAAAAAAAAAAAAAGAACAAAGTGGGAAAAAAGTGACAAAAGCACTCATTATAATAAAAGGCAATCACGGATTGCAAATTTCTTCAAGGCTGCAATAAAGAACTTTCTGGTGTGGATCGAAGTGGATGTCGGTTCTCAATCGGACAGAAACGCTGGATTTTAAACGTCTAAAAATTGGAAAAATTGGAATCGAATCCGTCCGACAGACCATAATATTAGCGGAAGGAATCTGCGCCCTTCCTTTTAGATGGCGGATGTTTTTTGGTGCAGCCTTGAAACGTTTCCCTTTTCATTTTCTTCACACAACAAAAAAAATCCAAAGCAATCAAAGCACATATTTGGCCGCCATCTTTGTTTTCACTCACACACACTTAATCACCCCTTCTTCAGCACCCCCCCCCCCCGCCCCCCCCCCCCCCCCCCCACACACGTATGAGGCTAATACACTGTATACGTGAACCCAGTTGTGCTACATGACTCTATAGAGTTCTTTCTTTTTTACGAAGTAACTGCGACGACGAGGTCACAAGTGTAACATTTCATGGTGCAGGGCGGAGCCTGAGCGATGAGGGCGGGGCTATGTGGCTAGCACTTGGATGGCGAGAAGGCGGAGCCAGGGGAACAGCTGCAGAGGTTTGAGGGGGATGTGGACACGTCAATGGCACTCAGGAAAGACGAGTGGGCGGGGCTTATCTAGCATCACTTGACGTAACGAGGTAACCGCGTGCCCTCACAAGCAGTTACTGACAGGAAGTTGACCCCAAAACAGCCTCTCGCGCCCCCGCGGACGCTCCTGCGGTGAAGTCCAACGTCGCCTGCGATTAACGTTTTGTCCGTCTCGCAGCGGCGTGTCCGTCGGACGTACACACACATACACACACCGTCTCACACACACAAAGACAATCCTTCTCTCTTATTAACACAAACGAGAGATCGGGAAGGAGCTGAGACGAGACGCGTCCCATTCCTCCTCGCTGCGGTGTTCAGGGTCCCTCTGTGCCGCTCACTAGTCGATGTGAAGTTTCTCATTCGTACCCTGACGAGACAAAAAAGAGACCTAAAGAATGAGCTACAAAAACACTTGCAACACTGTGAAGGAGATCAACGCTTTCACCATTTTTCCATTTAGTTTGAAATAAAGCTGAGACGATTAGCAGTAAAACCAATCAACATGAAGAAGTTCTGACTTGAGAAGTCTAACCATGGCTAGCTGCCTGCCGATGTTCCCCACCGTCACGCCTCCTGAGAAGAAGATGCAGGGCAGCCAAGAGCGAACGTAGCCCAGCTGAGGAGACGGAAACCTGACGAAGAAACCAGACACGCCGTTTAATGCTAATCGCGGGCCACGTTTTTAATCACTAATATCTCCAGTGATAAAGATGATGACGTACTGGTAGACGCCGTTGTAGACTAACAGCTGTGTGATGAGTGTGGCGAAGAACGCTGTGGTCAGGCCCAAACCAAATCCACTCCTGGAGCGATCAAACGTCCACCACAGACCCAGAGACAGAGCGGCCAGAGTGAGACAGAGCTGCACATTATTCACAAAGTCCAGCTTCTGAGGAACCGCATTGAGTTAAGGACAAGAACCATGGATTAAAAAAATACCGAAATAAACATGTAATAATGAAGAAAAAATAAACATCAAAATCAACTTGTAAACACGTAAACATAAACAAAAACATAGCGTTTGTAATGTTTATGAATGAAGCCACGTATTTTCTGTTTGTTGTTAGCGAGCAGGAAGTGGGGGATGGGAAGGATACGGCACTGGCGTGGTTGATGCCGACGAACACGGCGATGCAGCGCATGACGCTCGCCCACTCGCGCTTGAACTTGTGCGGCTCTCCAAGATGGCTGTCCAGATACGGATACAACAATCCAACCACGGCTGCGGAAAAACACAACAACAAACGCGTTAGCGCGAGTCAGTGACGGCACGCGATTCGTTTAAAATGTTAATGCCGCCAAAAAAAAAAACGCAGTAAAACAATCCTTTAAAACAATGGTTAAACAATCCTTTAAATCTTGCTCACGTGTCTTTCGCCATTGTTATTCGCAGTATTGATTTACGCAGTATCTATCGCCTGGACAATAAAAACAAAACAAAAATAACCCGAACCATGTCAATTTTCAGCCCATTTCCATTAACGCGATCTTCAGTTCACACTTCCAATCGTGTCCCAAAAGTTGCTTATTCACGGAACGCATGAAAAACGTAAGTTTTCTCGTTTTTACATCAACTCCATCAACGCATGCTTCAGTGTTAGCCTTGTCCTGTTTATTACATGGTATTTTACAAAGTAATGATCGAATTTGTGCGGAAAAATGACGCATTTTTGCAATAAAGAGCAATTTCTGACTACAAGCGAGCGGTCAAAAGTTTGTGCACCCCTGCCCTTCATTCTTACGACTTTGTTCTACCTTAAAAACAGATTATAAATACGAATTCCTGATGAACCTTTACAGACTTTTACACTTAGGAAAAAGCACAAACTCAAGTTCTGAGGCAAAAAATTCATTTTAAAATATTTGTTGAAAAGCTTTAGTTGGGAAAAATGAAGTATTTTAATGAGTTTTATTGGTAATTATTGCAAAAATAATAGTAATAAATGAACATTCTGGTGGTCAAAACAGGGAATGTGGGCGTGGCCTGGTGACGTATGGCGTATACCATACACGCGCATCACTTCCGTGTTTCCCTTCGTCGTTATATGGCGTGTTCGGGTTGTCAGCCAATCGCGTGCGTTTGCGCCGCTCACCCGTTTTCGACGCGAGCCAATCAGAGAGCAGAACGCGCGAACGGACCTGCAGCTGCTTCCCTGCAGTGTTTTTTTTTTTTCTTTCGATTTTTTATTTATTTGTTTTTGTACAATCAGAGCTCAACTTATTGGGGAAAAAAAACCACGAAATATCAAAAAGTGTGAGACGAATAAATGCATAAATCACATGATTAGACTGACCCGCAGCTGTTCCACAGCACAGTGGAACCCAGCAGGCTGAGGAGAACCAGGTGTCCAGCACTTCGTCGGGGAACAGGGCGTCCTTCCGCTGGATCTGGAGGAAATAAAGCACCAGCGCCAGGAGCACCCCGACCGCGAACAGGACGATCCCGCGGCGGATTAAATGAGCGGCTCGGACGCGGAGGAGCCACGATGTGACCGCGGACATCACCTCCCCCATTCTCGACGCCATCCAGATGCACAAGTCGGGCAGATCTTTCGCTTTCACACCGGTGCTGCAGCTCCAACAGCGGCTCACGAGTCTCGGCATTTGTCACTGAGAAAAGACACAAAAAAATATGACAGTTTACACACAACAACAACAATAATCACAATAATAATAATAATAGATAAGAAATGAAGTTTCAGGACAAGTACCTTTAATAGCAAGACGTCCTTTTTATCAATCTAGATATGAAATAAACCATAGGATAAATAATAATAATAATCCACTCCTGTCCACGTTTGCACCTGATACTAAAGCCCGTGAATGGAGTTCCAGCTGATTTATTCCCTCCCCGTGTGCTCACATCAGCAGCAGCTCAAATGTTTGCCTTCCCACCGCTCATGCCATATGAGTCAATGGCATAGGGTTGCCAGATTTCACTCTTAACCCTTTACTCCTTTATAGCTGTCCCGTTCAATATACATACGATAATATATACAATACTATTATGTAGCTTTACCTATCATATTAAATATAATAGGAATATTAATAAATAGAATTAAACCAGTTTCATTTACACGTTTCAATTTCTTTATTTATTAACGTGTATTCCTACGATCTGGCAACACAGCGAGCGGGACTCGAACGCGCGCCGATGTCTGGTGAGTCGCGCACGTCCAATGAGAGCGCGGAGGCGCGCGTGACGTCACCACACGCCACCCACCCCACCTCCTTCCTCTTGGCTTGCACGTGGAGCCTGAGGCGACGTGCAGGAAACATCAACTTTACCTCAGATAACTTTACCTCGTGTAACCCCCCCCAACACACACACACACACACACACACACACACACACACACACACTTCTTATCTGTCACGTACACAAAACACTTTTACGTGCACCAAATGAACAGAACCTGTCAATAAAGCTAGGACATGAGAGGTCAAACACTTAAACGTGAAGCGGATTGTTAAAACACGTGTTTATTATGATAAAATGTTCTTCTAGATCTGTCTGATCCATCCAGGCCATGCGTCTGGGCGAAGTTCCAGTGGAGGGTTTGTCTCAAGAAGCGTGAAGATGGATTTGGGTTGATCCGGATCAATTTCAAAATGGCGTTTTCGTCAAAAAAAAAAAAAAGAGCTCCACGTTCACGCTTTCGTTTTCAATTGTTTCCCAAAAGTTGCTCATCCACAATAAAAAGTCTAAAAAAGTTTCCGTCTCTGTAGCGCACATGGGCGAAGCGTACTGTTTTTTCACCTACTGTTTGTTTACTTTCTGGCTCTTCGAAACGTCGCGGCAATGACTAAAAACTCGCCGTTGGATCTCCGCCATGTTGTCAAAAAGACCTTTGAGCGGGATCTTCATCTTCGAGAATACGATAAAGTCAAATCTTGAGAGTATTGTGGGAAGTGAGATCGTGTGGATTCACTTCATGGTTAGCGGCTAACACTAGCGCTATGGATTCTTTAGCGTTTTCATGCATGCGCGAAACAAATCGTATTTCTGGTACAGAGTGAGTAGACACAGGGGCACTACGCTAGTTTCTTTTCATACTGTTTATTGTGAGTCTGTACTATGAAGCAAAGACAGATTTTCCCCAAGTGTGTGAAAATGTGAGTTACACCGAGAGCACACTTTATCGCTAGCGTAAACATGCCTAACTGCCTCGTTGTCTCACACATCCCTGCACAAAGTCATGCAGCCAACGTTTCGCGACGTGCCGAGTTCAGCGTTATCACAGTGCCTGACCCTGGCTTAGACTGCAAGGTCACGTCGACCGTGTAGCGTTTCATTCTCTTTTTTTGCTTTGCTGTGAAATTTTCCAGGCCACAGCAAGCAAGATTGAACCTATTTTTGGGGACTGTGTCTATGGAACAGTGTAGTATTACTAGCATTGCTACACACGTGTTTTCACGTAGTATCACTATTTTGAAAAATTATAACGTTGTTGAAAATGTTGTCTTCAGAATCCAAATGGCTGCCACATTTATTAACTTTTTGCTTTCTTTGGTAGTCAAAAATTTGATCATGATTCAAAATGTTATTGCGTTTGCTCAGCCAAGAAATAAGGAAGAGACGCTAACCACAGTTTAGCAGATTCGGCTGACTGTGCATTTTCACGTGTTTTCAACTTCCTTTGCTGTCCTGCTTTTGCGTAACTTTATGGTTACCGTAACACTTCGTTCAATGGAGCGATTTTTCTTCTTTACGCCAAAGGGCATTCACCCGGATCAATAACGATTAAATAAGCGAATACAAAACGTCACTGATGTTCGCCAGGATGTCTTACGCAAAAACGCAGGAGATAACAGACTCGTAGGTTTTTATTTACCTTCAGAAGTATGACACAGCTTCGGTCATTGACTTTCATTCATTGTGGAGTAAGCCAACAGAAACTCGTAATCGGAATTAAGTTGTCGTGACAGGAGATTAATGAAGTGTTTGTCGTATAAAGAAAAAGAAATCCCTCTGGCAGTTTGCTAATATGAAGGATCAATCATAATCTTAATCCTTATGCAAATTTCTTTTCTAAAATAAGCCCTTGTACACTTCCCTTTCTATAATTAACTAATTATGTAGTGTGTAAGCTAATTAAACAATCTTCAGAAGAATTCAGAACTAAATTCCCACTAAAATAAACATCTAGCCCAAACTTGAGGGCCAATTCTATTATAAAACTCTAATGCTGACTTCTAACTCTACATTTTAATGTTGGTACTTCCTACATATGACAATATTACATATGACAATACATATTGACCTACATATGACAATTTCCTGTGACCAAACACTTAGCAAACTAGCTAAGCTTAGCAAGATAGTTTTAACCAGCAAGACTCCAAAACTTGTACGTAAATCAGCAAGAAAATTACGAATTTTATACGTGTAGGTACACTGTCCTGCCTTCGAGTCAAAGCAAGCTAGCATATCAGCTAGTTAGTTACTTCAGGGAATAAGTTATATGAAGGAAAACTAACTATCTAGCATTACTGTAAGTGGTTGTGTTTGGATAGTTCATTGAAAGCAGCTAAAAAGCAAGCTTCATGTTTATGCTAATTAAAAAAATAAGCATGTTCAGTTGCTAAGTTGCTCTTTTTGAGCCAAATTCCCCAAAAATCATTCACTGATCACCTTCGTTCTTGGTGATCAATAACTTTATAATTACTTTTGTGCTTTATGATGAATCTCTGATCACCAGTGATCCTCTAAACCAATATATGATTCACTGGTCACTGTTATTCTATCAACCAATCCCTGATCCTCATTGTTCCTATGGACTAATCCCTGATCATTACTGTTCTTATGGACCAACCATTTATCACCATTGTTCCTATCAACCAATCAGTGATCGTCATTGTTCCTATCTAGTAAACGTTTTTTTTTTTTGCGATTTTTAAGATGGTACCACAAAACTCAAATGTGGGATGGAAACGAATGCCGTAGAAGATGAACCTCCAGCACCCAGAACACACATCCTCTTTCTGTTTCTTCTTTAGCTCCTCTCTGGCCCAGAAACCTAGAATAAGTTGCTTAGTGCTAATTTTAATTCGGTCGTGAGCGGGAAGTGATATTTCATAAGTCTTCAGTACAGGAAGTTCTCTCTAGCCTGAATGTTTTGATGACACGTATGTGATGATTTTTTTTAAATTCGAAAAAGCTTAGCAGCATTTGCATTATAGCACCAACAGAAAAGGGATACTAGGGTTAGGGTGAGGTTGAGGGATAGCACATGAACTTCATGCCTGGCTGATCTTTTATGCTTGATAAGTAGTTAAAGTTTAACTCTGTGATTCATTCACTTTACACAAAATTCCTTGTTTTTCTTTTCTTTTTAGGGAGGCTTTATTTAGAACAATTCTGGCCACGCCCATCACACGCCCACTGTGATTGGCCGACCCAAGCTCAAGGTGCTCGTTCCCGGCAGCTGATTGGCTGATGTTGCTGAGCTCACAGTGTTGTTGCTTCTTTCAAAAACCGTTTGCTACCTTTGCACTTCCCTTCACCTCAGAGTGACCGAGTCACCAGGTGTGATTTTTACCTCGTCATGATGTTCCGATGAAGGAGGTTAAACGAGGGCAATAAACCTGGGGCAGAAACACTTTTCAATTCAAATAAAAATATGAGATTCTGATATACACCCTGAGATCAAGGGATACATTTTGGTTAATGGTCTTGATACTATCAATCTTCTTCTTCTAATTCCAGCGAAGTGTTTGTTTACGCAAACTTCTTCTTCTTCTTCTTTCAGCTTCTCCCATTTGGGGGCTCCACAGCGTCTCCTGGGTGTGTGGTGTCCGTCTCCATACCCCCTTGTCCTCTACATCTGCCTCTTTCACACCAACTACCTGCATGTCTTCCTTCACCACATCCATAAACCTCCTCCTTGGCCTTCCTCTTTTCCTCCTTCCTGGTAGCTCCATCCTCAGCATTCTCCTACCGATATATGTTCTCAAAAGCCTTAAAAAAGTTTCACAAACTTTGGCACGAGAAGCTAAGTTTTCTTGAAGGAAGAAATATATGCTAACATTATGATCACTGACTCAAAATTACCTCAGGAACATATTGTTAGTTAGATCATTTAGCTAAGAGCAGAAGATCTGATTTAAAGGGCAGTCGTTGGGGGACCTTTAAGACCAGTGGACAAAATTGTGAAAAGTTTTTTTTTTTTTTACATTGACAACAATTCGATTGGACGTCTTAAAAAACGACTAGCAATGGTTATAAAACGGTTGCCGTGTCAACCGACACGTCCTTTTCGATTGCTCTGGGAGAAATCCCGGTTGGCGATTGATGCTTCCCTGAAACATGTAGAATCAAGTTCCAATTTCCACATATCTCTGTGGTGGTGTGTTAGTCAAAGATGATACCAGTCATAGCTCCGGCGACTGACTGACCTCACACACCTCTGATGATTGGATTCGTTTGGCATAAAAAGAGTCCATTGGGTACATTTCATTCCTGTCCAAATTATTCCTCGACCACGTCACTAAAGGTGAACGAGAAAAGGCGCCTCAGAGAGTCCACATTTCAGCATTTAGAATGACTTTTTCCATGTAAATGTACCTCCTGGGAAAAGCGAGCAAGCTGCTGATAAGACTCTTCACCTCAGAAGAGCGTGCACTCATTTTCTCACCTTTACTTTTCATTTTTCACTGAGAGAAATGTCGCTTGTTTTTTTTAAATATTTTCCTTCACACACACTGCCATGTTTTTTTTTTTTTTTTTTTAACAGGACTGGTTCGGTTTGAGGCCATGGAGTGTATAAGTCATTCTAAATGCAGTGCTGGTCAATGTGTGTGTGAGAGATAAGCTGCTGTTAGAGTGAAACACCATGGCAGATATGAAACCCTTAAGGCACCTATCTTCCATGCTTCTTCCCCCTCCTTTTTTTCCTTTTTTCAGCTACGGTGATGGACAGAGTCGATTGGCACACAGTTAAATGAAATGATGATGGTTCACCCGATTTAGATACGGAAGCTCCTAGGAATCGAGTTTTACAGATTTCTAAAAAGGACATTTATGACTTTTAGACTGAGATATACACTCACTGGACAAAAAAGACAACCACCATTGCCTGATTTGCTACCTAATAGCTTCAGTATTTGGTTGACAGGAGTGGAAACTGATGTAAACGTTTGGTTTGGCACAATTCAAGATGCTTTTCTGCTCATCACAGCTTTAAAGATTGTTCGGACGACTTACCACAACCTTCCTGTCTGCTTATATTAGTCTGGTCTTTTTTCTATATCCACTAGGGGGCAGAGTACACCTGGAACGTACCCGAGCAGCAATGGGGTATACACTATACAGTATAAACAAAAGTATGCCCCAAACAAATTTGAATCTGACATCTTTGGATGCGGTAGCATGAAATTTTCTCTTCACTCCAACTAGAAGCTCCAAGTGTGTTCCAGCATGACAATGCTCCTTCGCACAAACCCAGTTCCAAGAAGATCTGCTTTACATGGGTTTTAATAGAAGATTTTGAGTGCCAAGCGATAAGGCTCTGACCTCAACCCTGCTGAACGCCTCCTCACCTCACCTACATCAGTGCCTGACTGTACTAACATCCCTGTCTCTGAATGAATCTCCACAAAATCTAGTGATCTTCTACCTTAACTAGTTTCCAAGGTCACAACAAACAACGAAGCAGTGGAGGGTTTCTATCTTGTGAAAATGGCAGAAACAACATCAGCGTCCCTAATGTAGATATGTCCCACAGACCTGTAGTCGATTTCTGAGGACGTGCCCAAAGAACGTCCCCAAGAACCACTAAAAACGTGTAGCCGAGTTGCATCCTCGTATCTAAAAAGTATAAACACACACCAGCTCATAGGATTTCGATCATATTCATCCAGAGTATGAATGGATTTAAGGGGATGGGATTCATCATTATGGTCCACTTTTCAAGAACGTGTTGTAAATAAGTGATAAGATCCTTGAAATGGCCTGAAACAGATGGACACAAGATCTCCGCTTGCTGTCAGAAGTGTTCAGAATGCGTACACACCCTTATGGTATTGTGTAGGTGATAAAGGTTAAAAAAAAAAAAAAACATTCTGAATTGCAGTGGGATTTCTCACTTGCTTCAGCTCCACCTGAACCCAGAGATACTTTACTGTGTCCTGCTCTCTTTCTCTCTCTCTCACTCTCTCTCTCTCTCTCTCTCTCTCTCACTTCAGCGTTCTCAAATGGTCAAGCCTTAATATATTTCTCCCTCTCGATGAAGCCAAATAAGCCGAAGAAGCAGGAAGTTAAGTCACATCAAAGGAAATCCATGAAGAACTGCGAATGATAAAATAATAAAAAGCGTCTGAAGCAACAAATTGACTCATCATGTGGGGAATTTGACTTTCTCCCATCCTCTGCCGCCAGAAACGTGTCCTGATCCATCTTTTGAGAAAGAGGATCACGATCAAAAGCCAATTTGATCCTGTTTTACAGGGTTTACGTTATGTTTGTTGAAGTCAGGCCGTGGCATGGAGGCCCACTGGCATGGAAAGTTTTTCTGTATTGACTTTCCACTTTAGTATATCTTCAGCCAATCAGATGCCACCATAAGCGCTGTGTGACTGAGCTGACCAATCACACTGTATCTCCTGAGTGGGTGTGTGGTGTGTGTGATAAATCATAAATAAACAAAGATAAAGAACTGTGCATGTTTGTGAGATCTCGAGTGGCCTGCTGTAGAGCTCAAAGCTGACTGGCTGAAGGAATCTCACACAAAATCTAATGGAACATCATCCCAGAAGTGTGGAGCTCATTAGGAATGGAGCCTCAATGTGGAAATGGAAGTTCAAGAAGAACTGGAACACAGGCGAATCTACCCAGTCATGTAGATCTAATAAAAAGAAATATATATATTATATAGATATATATTTCAAATTCATTTCAAATGTAACTTTATTGATCCTGAAGGAAACTCTTGAGGAATATAATAATGGGAGTGATGTCATAATGAAGAACATGGGTCACTGTGGGCTCGGTGCCTTCAGCCAATCAGCTGCTAGCGTGAGCATCTTCTGCTTGTAACGGCCAATCGAGGCTAATCTCCTGAGTGGGTCTGATGTGGGTGCCAGTGATTCAGAGAAAAGACAAGGAACAAAATGTGTGTGTGTGTGTGTGTGTGTGTGTGTGTGTGTGTGTGTGTGTGT
>JAAIIK010000082.1:2970060-2972560 GCA_014706435.1 Silurus glanis
GTAGCTAGTTAATTAGTGTAACTAGCTAGTTAGTTAGTGTAGCTAGTTAAATAGTGTATCTAGCTAGTTAGTTAGTGTAGCTAGTTAATTAGTGTAGCTAGTTTATTAGTGTAACTAGCACCTTAGTTAGTGTAGCTCGTTAGTTAGTGTAGCTAGTTAGGTAGTTAGTGTAGCTAATTTCCCACGGGTCCTGTGGGTACACTGCTAGCCTGCTAGCGTCAGAACTCGTGATTTTGTTACTAGCTCGTTTTTTTAATGCGGAATTTACCACTTTGATAGTCGCTAACAGAAGGTGTTGATGAATTTCTCCTTAGTTTGTATTTCAACCGTGGCCAAGATGAGGGTGTAATTACTCATTGGAGCCCATCTGTTGCTTCGCACAAAGTATTGGCGCCTCTGCACTGTAGATCAATGGAAATGGACTACTATAAATGAATGTGTCCAAACCCAGCTGCATATTTTCTGTAGATCCCTGCTTTCCACCTCACGCTGCTTTTTCACTCGTTCTCCTTCGCCCGTCTGATGTAAAATGACACTGAATTAGGATGACACCTTTTCATCACGTTTTCCTGTCAGATCTGATTGTACGAAATGCATTCGGCTACCGGATCTGCTCTTTTTTTTTTTTTTTTGGCGTACAAAATGAAAATGACAGAAAATCAAGTTACTTTACCAAGAGGATTCCATCAGGATGAATACAGAGCCGTATGTGTGTGTGTGTGTGTGTGTGTGTGTGTGTGTGTGTGTGTGTGTTTTAGGGAAATGTATGTGAAAATAACCCTGACAACATGATGGATGCATTAATCACACACACACACACACACACACACACACGCACACACACGTGTTCATGTTTATGCAATATGTCTTAATTGTTCACGTGTGTCACGTTTGTCGCCTTTGGTTACATTCTAAAAGAGGAACAGGTACATTTTTGTATATAAGCTCATTACACACCTCTCGCTGGCCTGAATTACCCACGAGACGGAGATTAGTGCTGCAGAGGAAAATGAAAAAGCACAAGAAAAGATATCAGGTGGAATAAACAGAGACGGTGAAAGAGAGAAAGAGAGAGAGAGAGAGAGAGAGAGAGAGAGAGAGACAAGACGAATCGGATGGAGATGTAAATTAGAAAGAAGATGCAATTTGTTTGCCTTGTGCTCAATGAAAAGACGTTTTCTATTCATCAACATAAAAACATACAAAGAACGAGGGAATAAATGAAATATTATTCTAAAATATGTCCCTGAAGAGGGAGGAGGGAAGGAAGGAAAAGGATGGACAGAAAAAGAAAAAGAAAAAAGACAATGAAATTGCAGATGAAGGGATGAGCACGAAAGGAGAGAAGGAAAAATGATTATTCTGAGAAGGATAGAATGAAAGAAAGGGATGAGCAGGTGATGAAGGAAGGAAAGAAAGGGATGGATGGAGAAGGAGAGAGAGGAAGAAATAGAGTGATGGAAATGGAGAAAGGCAAATAGAATAGAACAAAAAAGGAAAAGGGGTTGACTGTGAGAAAGTGAGGAAAAAAGGAGTTAGAGTGGGAGAGAGAGAGAGAATAAAGAAAGAAAGAAAGAAAGAAAGAAGGAAAGAAAGAAAAGCATACAAATGGGAGAGAAAGAAAGAAAAAGATAAAATGGAATGAAAGAAAGTGATGATGGAGAGAGGGGTTGTCAGGGAAGGATGGAAAAGGATGGACAGAAAATAAAGAACAAAAGAAAGAAAAAAGGACAATGAAATGCAGAAGAAGGGATGAGGATGAAAGGAGAGAAGGAAAAATTATTAATTTGAGAAGGATAGAATTAAAGAAAGGGATGGACAGGCAAAGAAAAAGGAAAGAAATTACATTTATGGGCAGAATCAGACACCAGGAAAGGAAGTGATGATGGAGAGAGAGAGAGAAAGAGAGAGATGAGCGAGAGAGATGGAGAGAGATAGTGAAGAGAAAAATGACAGAGGAATGGATAAAGTAGGAGAAGGAATGAGATAGGGAGTAGATAGGGAGCAAGAGGAGAAAAAAAAAATAAAGAAAGTGGTGAACAGTAAAAGTGTGAGGCAAAAAAGAAAAGAAAGAGAAAAGAACGAAGGAAAGGGAGCAATAGAAGGAAAAACTATTTACAAAATGGAAGAATGAATAAAAAAGAGAGCAAGAGTACGGCCATGCTGTAGATCGAGAACTGATGATAGAGGTGATAGAAGATGGACTGAGACACAGATAGACAGAAAGAAAAAAAGAACGACAGATTGAGAGATCGGTGAGAAAAAGAGCAGTGGACGCTAATCGCTAATTCAGGGAGGAAACGGCGAAGAGATGCTTTGATCCTCCATCACATTTCCTCAGCGTGGAGTCGCTTTAACATCGGCGACTCGTTATTTCCACACGACGTGTGAAGACCCGCGAGAGCGCAAAATTATCCTCGTCTAGAAACAGAAAAAAAAAAAAAGCCCTTCCTGTAGAACGTTTTTTTGTCTCCGGTGAAGCCTCCTGCTGAAAATAATT
>JAAIIK010000082.1:2975060-2980060 GCA_014706435.1 Silurus glanis
AAAGAGAGAATGTATGTGTGTGTGTGTGTGTGTGTGTGTTTTGTGGCTAAATTACTAGCGCAACCGTATCCTGAGGCTGATTGTGAACCTGTGTTTGAAACACCAATTATTTCAGTTTCAGATTTCTTTTTTTCCCGTTTCATTTGCATTAGTCATTAAATCCACACAGCGTTCGGGGATTTTTAATATATTTTTTATAACACAAATCTTCATTCCGGCGTCTTTTCTTACCTCGATAATCTCCGCCATCGGCATGATGGTGTTGGTCTTGCGCGATCCGATGCGAAACTTGGCGGCCTTGTAGATCTTCCAGTAGACGAACAGAACAACGCAGAGGGGCAGGTAAAAAGCGCCGAAGGTGGAGAATACCGTGTACGATGGTTCCTGGCTCACTTGGCACGCCAGATCCTCCTCGGAATACGTCTCTCCCCAGCCGAAGAGAGGCGACAGAGATATGACAGATGAGAGCAGCCACGTGAGTCCAATCATCACGTTTGAGATCCGTTTCCTGGTCTTGAGCGTATACTCGAGATGACGAGTGATGGACCAATAGCGGTCGAGTGCGATGGCGGTCACGTTCCAGATGCTGGCCGTGCAGCACAAAACGTCGCAAGAAATCCAAACCTGGCAAAGAGCTTTCCCGAGGATCCAACGGTGGCCGTAAAGCTCTCGCACCAGGCTCAGAGGCATCACAAGCCCGGCCACCATCACATCCGAGATGGCCATCGAGGCCACCAAGTTGTGAGGGACACGGTGAAACGTTCGAACTCGCAAAATGGTCACCAACACGAGAAGGTTCCAGAGGAACGTCGCCACCACGAGCATTGCTAACAGCGTGAGGGTGAGGACGCTGAACACGGAGAACGGCCGGTAAAGGTTCCCCGATTCTGGTCTGTTGGTCAAGTTTGATAAAACCGCAGTGATGTTGAGATGAGGCATGACGGCAGTTGGCGGATTTGCGCTACAAATCAGTCAGCCATGTTGAAGTGGCTCAAGTCTCTGGAATTGCTGGAGATGTTTCTCCCAAGCATCGCTCTGGTTGTAGTTGACAAAAAATGAGCTGTTGGGGATTCATATTAGAAACTAAACTCACATTCAGTTTTAAATATTATTTTTGGTGGAATTCTTTATGACCTTCAAACCGCAGGGATGTTTCTGGTCAAATCATTAACGCCTCCCTCCTCGATTAATTAATCATTCTTTATGCCCAGGACATGTAAGTAAGGTAGATAAGCGCTTGACATCCGCTGATTAGCATTGGAAATTATGCTAATATAGACTCACATTTGATATTTGGCTCTAATTAGGTGCCAAGTCTCACTAGCATGCGGTCAAATCAGTAGACTTCTTATTATCTTTGGAGTGTACATGGTTGAAAAGTGTCCACTGAATAAACAAACAGGTTATTTATCAGAATATTTTCCTTGCCGCTCTCGCTAATCACCATATTAGCATGAGCGTCAATCAAGTACTTGTGATCTATGGCTCAAATATGGGCGGCTGAGGATGATTCACAAAAACAGAATCAGATGAAAGTTGACAAGAATGTCCCTTTGAGTTAACAGAAAAGAAGGTAGTGGATGCTGTTAACTTTTTGCTAACAATCTAGCTATCTTTGCTACATGCACATGATCTTATTGTAACTGGTCTTGGTTAGTCAGTAGGATTAGTGGGAATGATCTAGCGCTGCAGGGATTGAAGGAAAATTCCGAAGTGAATTTCCGTAGCTCGCGCTGGATTTTACTTTAATTAGCCGACGACGTTATTTTGATCTCAGGGATGTATTTAGATCAGATGAACTAGAGTTAGGAGTTCTTCTTGGTCACATGATGGATTGTTGTGTTGTTTACAAGCGACCGGTCGGTGTTAATGTGTCCTGCTTCCTTTTTGGCCACGAGGTTTTTTAAGATGCTTTCAAGCTGATTAAAAAGAGCAATCCCATTTCGTTCAGCCACGGCGGAAGCACAAAGTTTCGATCTTCCGGATCCAGTGGAGTTTATTGGTGGACGGAAAGTGGCATCCTGAAACAAAACAAAACAAACAAGTAAGAAAACAGAGTTGAATAACAAATCAAATAATCACTCGCTTCACTACAGCGAGGCCTGATGAAATTTTAAAAACGTCTCAGGAGCCCAGAGGCGCTGCAGACTCGCGCTCTTGCCAGAAATACGCCGCAGTGTTCTGACATCACTGTCTGCTCGGAGCGCCAGTTCTCCACGAGCAAAACGCCACGATGCGTCCGAGGTGAAAAATATATCTATATATACTGGAATAAAGAGCTTGGAGTTTGAGAAGATAAGCCCGTGGTCCTCCCTCTGTTTCTGTCCATCTCCATCTCGACTCCTTTCCCGCAGCCATTCCTGAGACTTTCATGTGCAAATACCGAGCCTCAGAGACGCCTCGAAATCGGCGCCTTCCTCTGTCCAACCCGAGACTTTCTCACCACCTGAATGGACGTGTAGAGAACGATGGAGCGAGGGATCATCAAGCCTGCATTGACTTCTCTTCTTCAGAGAAGTGTGGGTGGGAAAAGGATTCACGCTATCACGCTGTGCTATTTATAAAGCGCCACATGCTCAAACCAGATTTTCAGCCTCTCGGGATTTTTAGAACGAAACAAAAAGGCAGGGCTGTTTTGTTTTTTTTTCACGGTCCTGAAACAATATGCAAGAGATTACAGCTGTCACAAATAAGCTGATTATTCAATTTCTCCGCTGTGTAATTATTGAATGAATGATGAATATTTCCTTTTTACACCTACTTCTACTGGCACCAGTTCGCACCATGTCCAGTTCTGGTCTAATCCGTCCACGCGGCAGCGAACCGTGTCCCCTCGTTTCTTTTCTTCTAGTCTAAAAAGATCGCGCAAATCTATGAATCGGGAGGACGAAATGATTTATCGCTTTGTTTAGCGTTAAATGACTTTCATATAGTTGGTGGAAAGTTTAGAGGAAATGATCTGTTTGGAAACGAGGAGGGGAAAAAAAATCAGCGTTCCCACGAGCATTAAACAAAAAGAGAGAGCTAACAACAACAACAACAACAACAAAACCTCAACAATCAATAACCCCCCTGAAATGAGAGAAGAATTTCGGGCTCACAGGCAGAGCTGGGTTTAAAACAACGCTTTTTCATCAGTGCTGAAGGACTCTCATCTGACGCAAAAACGACGGTTTCGTCGCTCGTTCATTGGTCAGAAAACTGCGGGAAGACGGTTTTCTGGGTTCACAGACAGTGTGTGTGTGTGTGTGTGTGTGTGTGTGTGTGTGAGTGGAAAATGCGAACGTTTTATCTTTAGCCTTCACAGCCGTCTTATCAGTGTTCCTCTGTATACACACAACCAGCTTCATAAGCAAACTTCACCCAGTAGGCTTTTCTCAACGTTCTCTTATACACTATAAAAATGTATTCCATAAATAAAATCCATCATGTCCGTTTCCTTTAGCTTTAACAGGTGGCAACACCTTGGACTCCACCACAGAGCTTCGAGAACTTTATTTTTTGGCCACAAGCTTCAGGATTTGGATGACATTTAGGAAAGTGTGTTGATTCTTAGCTACGTTTGTTGAGGAGGAGGTGGTAGACCAGTGGTTTCAATGCGGGACTTCTAATCGGAAGGTCATGAGCTCGAAAACAGTTCTAGAAATGTGCGCATGCAGTTTGTGCTATTCTTCACGCTTTGTGCTGTCAAATTCATCAAATAATACCCTCAGAACCTTCTGAAGGATACGCTGACCTGCTCAGCATCGGTGTTATGAAATCCTCACTCATGACTCATGAACATATCCCAGAGGCCACGGGTTGAGAAACATACACACTCCTGTTCCGGCGCCTCGCATGCAGGCGACGCTCACATAACCAAACACTCGCATGCAACAAAAAAGGGATAAAAAGTGAACGGGATTCCCACGCCGCCCTCTCATTAGCGTTCTGTTGCTGTTCCGACTTCATGGAGCACGAGGTGATTTAACGAGTAGAGACGGATTATTGACCGGACCTCCTGAAGGACCTCCTGAAGGTCCGGTTCCCAGGCCATCTCTGATTGGCAACAGAGGCTCGACGTGTCTCGAGGACTAGAGGAAAGCAAATAGACGTGGAGGAGGGAGAAGAAGAACGACGAAGTGGAGTGAAGAACTGAGAGAGTTTTGTGTATCGATATTCAGGTTCCCTCTGAAGTGCATTAAGTTGGCGCAGTGTGAGGGAACAGAGCAGAGCGTTCGATCGATAAGGTGACAGCGCGAGCTCCGTGTTTCATCGAGCCGCTATTGATTACAGTGAGAACTCTGCTGGGAAATGCTTTCCTCTGTTTACTGGGGCACAAATGTATTCATCCAGCGTTCGCTGTGCTGCGGCGTGTCCGCGTGTTGCATGCTTTCACCCGTACGGCGAGCAGAATAATGGAATTAGCTTCCCCAGGGAGCGAACAGGCAACAACGGACAGGCATTTGCAAGGAAATATATCTATCTTTGGACTTCTGAAGGAAATACAAACCGAACAGAGAGCACACTCGTTCCTGGACGTTCCTGCGCTCGAACTCTCGCTCACGCCACATGCCGTCACCGCTTTCTAAATGATCGATGGAGGAAGGAAAGTGTTTTGGTTTTTTTTCCTAGTTTGCGATATTAAGAACAAAGAGAAAGGTTTGTGCATGCCTTAATCTCATGGGCGTGAGGAAAACTGGTGAAAATACAATTATTCCTGCCTGTGTTCTTATCAAACAGTTCAGGAACACCTACGAATGCCTTATACATTAACCATATGTGTCACGTCTCATCAAATCAAAAAATCCAGAGGCAATTTGTATTCTGGCTGTTTGAATGTAAATTTAAGATGAAACAATGGATACTTCCTGGTTCCTGATGCCACTCGGACACACAGCCGAGTCCCAGATCGTTCTTGATTCTGATTGGTCCGAATCAAGGAATTGGATTATATGTATGTGTATATATATATAATAATAATAAACTGCATTAATAAAAAACGACAAGCAATTTTAACC
>JAAIIK010000082.1:2996294-3010328 GCA_014706435.1 Silurus glanis
CCCCGACCGGCTCGCGGCTGTACAGGCGCCCCCGACCGGCTCGCGGCTGTACAGGCGCCCCCGACCGGCTCGCGGCTGTACAGGCGCCCCCGACCGGCTCGCTGCTCTGTGGATATTTTTCAGTTTCAGAGTTTGTTGTGAAGTTGATTTTAGTCTGAAAATGAACTTCTTGTGTTTGAACAGTGAAAAGGGCTGCAGACGAAGTGTCTTCTGAAGCTAAAAAGCCGCGAGTTGAGGTAATCCCGTCAGGTTAACACTGAAGATCTATGTCTTGGTGTAGTCTGCAGTGTTTAAATTAGTTGTGTGTGTGTGTGTGTGTGTGTGTGTGTGTGTGTGAAGGATGAAGAGCGGGTGCGTCTGGATAAGGAGCGTCTGGCTGCTCGTCTGGAAGGCCATAAGGAAGGCATCGTGCAGACGGATCAGATCCGGTACGAGCGCACTTGCAATCAAACAGCTCACTGAGACTTTAGATGGCTGACGGATGGAGGTTGTCATGCTGTGGAAATCAGAGCTGTGGCTCGTAATATTGGTTTGGATGGAAAAAAATTCTGCTCACTTTTTAACAAACTTCTTTCGTGAATAAGGTGTTCAAAGCGCTGACACTGGAGACTCCTTACGTAAAAGCCTCCTTATATATATATATATATATATATATATATATATATATATATATATATATATATATATATATATCTCTCTCATTTCATCTGTTTGTCTCTTGCAGCTCGCTCTCGGAGGCCATGTCGGTGGAGAAGATCGCCGCCATCAAAGCCAAGATCATGGCCAAGAAACGCTCGACCATCAAAACCGACCTGGATGACGACATCACGCTGAAGCAGAGGAGTTTCGTGGACGCCGAGGTGGATGTGACGAGGGACATCGTGAGCAGGGAGAGAGTGTGGCGGACCAGGACCACCATCTTACAGAGCAGCGGCAAGGTGAGCGTCGATCACAGTCACGTAATTACTGGCACCCTTCACTGTCAATTTTTTTTGTGTGTGGGGGGGTTTGTTTACATGCACTTATCGAAAATTTTTAAATGTTAAACATTAAAATGTTTGATTCAAAATTATTGGCACCCTCAAAAAAGGGAGGTTTTTTTTCTCCCTAAAACAGATCAATTTCTTTTCGTTTTTTTGTAACACGCATATATTTTGAAACACGATTGAGAAATCGTGCCATACCCACCTCGTCCCCCAGGTGGCAACACCATCAAGACGAAACCTGCCCAGGATCACGTCGGTTTGATCTTCAACTTGTTTGTGATGCTGTTTTTAGATTGAATGAAGTGATCATGTGATTCAGTGTTCCCATGTTTGCTTTCATTGTGAGTGTGTGTGGTGTGAGTTTGACACTCGTTCAACTTTTACACCTCTGCACAGTGAGACGTTAAGGCGTTAATTCTGGTTGTTAGTTTCCTGTTCAAGGTCAAGGTCAAGAGGTCAAGAGGCTTTTATTGTCATTTTTGCTATACACAGTGGTACACAGTACACAGTAAAAACGAAACAACGTTTCTCCGGAACCCTGGTGCTACACTAAACAACAGCAGCATAGAGCTACAACACAACCATAAAGTGCATCGAGTGCAACCTGGTGCAAACAGTGCAAACAAAAAACAGTACAGACAGACATTGCAGACAGACAACACAAGACAAGACAAAAAAAACCAAGTATAGCGCCGACTAGTAAACCTGCTGTATACTTGATTATACAGTACTTTGTAAGGAGAAATGTAAAAACTATACCCAGGAGAGAATACAAACAGAACAGAACAATGTAGTGCAAAAAAACAGCAGCAAGGAGGTGCAAAGACAGCATGTAAACATTCTACTGTAGTACAAGGTGCGAGTATAAATAATAATAAATAGATAAGTGGTGGTGGAGTGGATCGAAATAAGTGATGATTGTGTTTAGTCCAGGTTGTACAGTTCAGTAACACACATTTGAGTGAGTGTGTGTGTGACTGAGTGAGTGTGTGTGAGTTCTGTTTCAGTTCTGTGTATTAAGAAGCCTGATGGCTTGTGGAAAGAAACTGTTGCACAGTCTTGTTGTTGCGGCCCGAATGCTTCGGAACCGTTTTCCTGATGGTAGGAGTGTGAAAAGTGAGTGTGACGGGTGTGTGTGATCGTCCACAATGCTGTGTGCTTTGCGGATGCAGCGTGTGGTGTAAATGTCCATGATAGAGGGGAGAGAGATTCCGATGATCTTCTCAGCTGTCCTCACTATCCTCTGTAGGGTCTTGCGATCCGAGACGGTGCAATTCCCAAACCAGGCAGTGATGCAGCTGCTCAGGATGCTCTCAATGGTCCCTCTGTAGAACATGGTCAGGATGGGGGGAGGGAGGTGGGCTTTCCTCAGCCTTCTCAGGAAGTAGAGACGCTGCTGGGCTTTCTTGGTGATGGAGCTGGTGTTAAGTGACCAGGTGAGGTTGTCTGCCAGATGAACACCAAGGAATTTGGTGCTCTTCACGATCTCCACAGAGGATCCATCAATAATCAGTGGAGATTGGTCGCTCTGTGCTCGCCTGAAGTCCACAACCATCTCTTTCGTTTTGTCCACATTCAGAGACAGGTTGTTTGCTCCACACCAGGCAGTTAACCGTTGCACCTCTTCTCTATATGCTGACTCGTCGTTCTTGCTGATTAGACCCACCACGGTCGTGTCATCAGCGAACTTGATGATGTGGTTCGAGCTGTGCATTGCTACACAGTCGTGAGTCAGCAGAGTGAACAGCAGTGGGCTGAGCACACAGCCCTGGGGGGCCCCAGTGCTCAGTGTGGTGGTGCTGGAGATGCCGTTCCCGATCCTGACTGACTGAGGTCTCTCAGTCAGGAAGTCCAGGATCCAGTTACAGAGGGAGGTGTTCAGGCCCAGAAGGTTCAACTTCTCGATCAGGTGCTGAGGAATGATTGTGTTGAATGCTGAGCTGAAGTCAATGAACAGCATTCGTACATACGAGTCCTTGTTATCCAGGTGGGTGAGGGCCAGATGGAGGGTTGTGGAGATAGCATCGTCCGTGGAACGGTTTGGACGATACGCAAACTGCATGGGGTCCAGGGAGGGTGGAAGCTGTGTCTTAATGTGCCTCATGACGAGCCTCTCGAAACACTTCATCACGATGGGTGTGAGCGCGACGGGACGATAGTCATTGAGGCAGGAGACAGAAGACTTCTTCGGCACGGGAACAATGGTCGTTGTCTTGAGGCACGTGGGAACAACGTTGCTGCTCAGGGAGATGTTGAAGATGTCAGTGAGGACATCTGCTAGCTGTTCTGCACATTCCCTGAGCACTCTGCCAGGAATGTTGTCTGGTCCAGCAGACTTCCGTGGGTTAACTCTGCATAGAGTTTTCCTCACTTCAGCTGTGGTTAGACAGAGCACCTGGTCAGTGGGAGGAGGGATGGTCTTCCTCGCCACCACGTTGTTCTGCACCTCGAACCGGGCGTAGAAGTCGTTCAGCACATCTGGGAGGGAGGGGTCACGGTCACAAGCAGGTGATGTGGTCTTGTAATTCGTGATCGCCTGGATGCCCTGCCACATGCGCCGGGTGTCTCCACTGTCCTGGAAGTGGTTGTGGATTTTCTTCGCGTGTGCGCGCTTCGCCTCTCTGATGGCACGAGACAGTTTGGCCCTTGCTGTTTTTAAGGCCGCCTTGTCCCCTGATCTGAAGGCAGAGTCTCTTTGTTTCAGCAGCGCACGCACATTTGCAGTCATCCACGGTTTCTGGTTGGAGCGTGTAGTGATGGTCTTGGAGATGGTCACATCATCAACGCACTTGCTGATGTAGCTGGTCACTGATGATGTGTACTCCTCCAAGTTGATGGAATCGCCGTAGGTTGCAGCCTCTCTAAACATGTCCCAGTCAGTGCACTCAAAACAGTCCTGAAGAGCAGAAGTAGCTCCTTCTGGCCAGGTTTTCACCTGTTTCAGAACCGGTTTAGAGCGTCTGATGAACGGTCTATATGCTGGAATTAACATAACAGAGCAGTGGTCTGAGTATCCGAGATGGGGGGCGGGGCTCCGCACGATACGCGCCGGGGATGTTTGTGTAAACACGATCCAGCGTGTTCGCTCCTCTCGTTGCAAAGTCCACATGCTGATGGAGTTTAGGAAGCACAGTCTTGAGATTCGCATGGTTGAAATCTCCGGCGATAATAAACAATCCGTCGGGGTGAGCATTCTGCAGGTCGCTAATAGCACCATAGAGTTCACTCAGTGCCTCCTTAGCATTAGCACTGGGAGGAATGTACACTCCGACAATGTAAACTGTGGTGAATTCCCGTGGTAAATAAAAAGGTCTGCATCTAACAGTCACAAACTCCACTAGCGATGAGCAGTAGCGTGAAACAAGCACAGAGTTCTTACACCATACCGTGTTGATATAAACACACACGCCACCACCGCGAGTCTTACCGCACAGAGCTGCGTTTCTGTCGGCTCGAAACACGGTTAGCCCGTCTAGCTGGATGGCGGCTTCCGGAACTCTGTCGCTGAGCCACGTCTCCGTGAAAACAAAGACGCAACAGTCTCTAAACTCTCGCCGTGTGGTTTGCTGGAGTCGGATGTAGTCCAGTTTATTGTCCAGGGAGCAGACGTTGGAAAGAAAAATGGACGGGATAGCCGGCCGGCTAGGGTTAGCATTTAGCCTAGCACGGACACCCGCCCGCTTGCCGCGCTTCCGCTTCCTCGAACAGCGCTTTCGACGTCTCCTCTCCCGGCCACCGGCATCAGGTAACACCGAGGGTTGGGGGCCTGGTCTTTGTGGCCGAGGTCGCAGCAAGCCGAGGTTGCGAAGGTTGTTGATAATATCATCATGCAGATTATTGGTTGCATGATGCCTGTACTGTAGCAGTGTCTGGTGGTCGTACACATGAACACAGCTGACTCTGGTGTCCATGTATTGTTTAAGGTCCTGTTCCTCTAAGTTGCTTTTACTCTGCTGAAGTTTACAAACCGAGTCTATGTGACTGCTGTGGGTTTACTGGAACCTCAGGGCAGTGTGTGTGGCGGTCTATTGTGTATCCTGTGTATATATATATATACTGTGTTTAAATATGAAGTGTTCGAGAAACAGAATTAAACGAAAACACTTCAAATCGCACACACGTGTAAATATCATTCAAGCTTTGAAGCTCCTCCTCCTTTCAGCTCCATGAACCTTTTCTATCTTTTATTATTTTCATTTTTTTTCTCCCCAGAACTTTTCCAAAAGCATCTTTGCCATCCTGCAGTCGGTGAAGGCGAGAGAGGAGGGACGCGCCCCGGAGCAGAGACCGGCTCAGAACCCGACACAGACGGTATGAGAACCATGTCGTTCTTCTGGAACTTCCTGTTTTCTCACGCTGGGAGGGGAAGAGGGAAAGATGTATTTACTTCTTGGCACAGAGGTTATTTATAGTCTCTAAGGGTCTGTATTTGAATATTAAAAATCGAACTCCGCCCACTTGAGCGGAGGTTGGGCGGGTCTCGATTATATCCGCCACTGAAGGCCAAAGCGTTTAGGTTTCCTACCCGTGAGCTACGGAACGGCGATCACGACTCTGAGCGGCCGCTGTTCATTTAGATGAAACCCAGACGGAGTGTGTTTAAAACACACAGATGGCTCGCCTCTAGATTAGGGCCCGCGCTGATGACTGGTTCTATAACACGCTTTGACGTGATGTTCTACACAGACACTTTCCTGACAGGCTGCACAGAGATTAGAACGATTATAAAACGTCAAACGGATCCTGATCCAGCGATCGCAGCGAGGTCTCAGATTGCTGGAATGTCCTGTTATCTAAGCTCAGATTGGATTCCATCGGCTGCTCGAGTTGAATCCGGACTTCCATAACCGCCCTGACTCCTTCTCCCGACCCCTCCTCCTGACCACTTCTCCTGACCCCCTCCTCCTGACCACTTCTCCTGGCTTCTCTTCCTCCTGGCTTCTTCTCCTGACTCCTCCTGATTTCTCATCCTAACCCCTCCTCCTGATTTCTCCTTCTGACTTTTCTTGATTTCTCCTTCTGACCCCTTCTCCTGACTTCTTCTCCTGGCTTTTCCTCCTGACTTCTCCTCCTGACTCCTCCTGACTTCTTCTGACTTTTCCTGGTTTCTCCTTCTGACTCCTCCTCCTGACTCCTCCTCCCTTCTTATGTTCGTTCTACGTTGTTGCTGATTTCAGTTTTTCCTCTCGTTCCCAAAAGGATCCGGCGATTCGGAACAAACAGCCGGTGCCGGCGGCGTACAACAGATACGATCAGGAGCGATTCAAAGGGAAAGAGGGTGAGTTCTACACTGGGTGTTTTCTTTTTTCTCCTTTTATCTGGATTACATTTAAAAGAATTGAAACGCTGCAGAATTTGTAACAGGTTTCAGTCAAAAATGTGATTTTCAGTGGTAATTTTAATAGAAACACCTCAACGCCTGGTTATTTGTTTAGTTGTCTACTCAGCCAATCCTGTAGCAGAAGCACAAATTCATAAAACCATTGAGCTACAGCTCAGAAACTTCACACCAAACATCAGCTGGATCTTTAGCACCAGATCTTCTCAGAATGGTGCGCAAAACATCCGACATCGACAGTTCTGTGTTAGATGTTCAGGGCGAGATCGTAACGGTTCGAGCCACACGAAAAGATATAATCACAGCCGTGATGAGCTAAAAAGCAGCTCGCAAAAGATCTAGGTGAACACACCTTAAACTATCACCAAGCCCTTAGAGACATTCTTCATTAAACGCTCTTGTAAAGCAATCAGAAGAAACTGGAAGTGGAGACTCGTTCCTGTAAACGCGGCATGAACACCAGTAGAAAGTGTGTGTGGTAACGGCCAAAGGCTGAACCTGAGCTGGGTTCCAGCTTCGCCGAGTTCCAGTCCCTCTGTAATCTGTAGTGTCTTCTGACTGCTTCTTATTTGTAATTCATGCTCCTGTTGCTTCTTTCACAGAAACCGAGGGCTTCAAAATCGACACGATGGGAACCTACCACGGCATGACGCTCAAATCCGTGACGGTAAGGCTTTTTTTTTCTTTCTTTTTTTGGTCCTATTGCACCCTATTCTCAAGATCTCATGGAAAAAGATTTGTGGAGATTCACAAGGGTGTTTATAAAGTCAGGTACTGACGTAGGTGAGGTGAGGAGGCGTCTGGGGTGCAGTCAGCGTTCACATTGATCCCACAGGTGTTCCATAGGGTTTATAGCAGGAGATCATCCACACACTTTCAAACCCATGGAAAGCAGATCTTCATGGAGCTTAAACGGGTTTTGGTTGTTTCATGCTGCAGCATACAAAGGTGTCAACATTTTTGTTATGGCTGGGAAAGTCAGGTGTCCCAATACTTTGTATGTCTACTGTATGTCTGAGTTTCTTCAAGGTTATTGGGAATTCATGTTGGATTTAGTTTGGGTTGTTTTTCGATCTATTTTGCAGATCTTCAGTGTTATTTTGGATTTTTTTTATTTAGTTTTAATGATCAATATGTGGGATTAATCGGATCGAGTGTGTTTGTGGTTATTTATGTTAATTTTGGATTTATTTGGGAAGAATTAATTTATTTTGGTTGATTTGAATGAAGCCTTCATTGAAAACTATCTTTAAGCTTTCATGATCTCAGAGTATTAACACACGAGCTCCATATAAACCCTGGCCAGACTTTCAGGAGAAACTGAAGAGGTGAATATAAAACGTCGTTTCTCCTCTACATGCCGTCCAGGATTAAAAGATTAACGTGTTTTTAGGTCGATTTTAAAAGAATAATAATCTGTATCCTGTAAAGAGGAAAGGTTGTGGGCGGAGCCTTACGGTTACAATAGCAGGAAGAAACCCCGAGTGAAATGTCACGTGTGATTTTTACAAACGTGTCGCTTTTTTTTTTTTTTTTCTTTTTTTTTTTTCTTTTTCCCCTTCAATTACATTTCTTGAAACACCAATCAGAACGTCTCAAACCGTCACGTCTCATCATTCCCTTTTTTATTATTTACACATCTTTGAGCAGCTGTTGTTTTTGTTTTCCCCAAGAAAAAGAAGTGAGCCAGAGAAAGATTTGAGTGCATAGAAAACTTTTGCAGAAATTATAGAAATAAGGAGAAGATTTGGAGGCACATGTTGCAGATCGAATGCAAAAAAAAAAGTGGAGGAAAAAGAGGGGAAAAAAGTGAGTCGAGTGAAAATATAATATCTTAGTGATGCTTAAATAGTTCAAAAGTCCTTCAATCTTTTTTCAGGTAAATATTTGGGCGATCACGTAAGAGCACTTAAACAGCGTTCGGTCCTGGATTATCTTCATGCTCTCCTGAACTTAAAAAAAAAAAATTTGGCGGTCCGATTAAATCCCCATCTTCTCCATGGTGCTGGACTGTGGAGGAACCGAACAGGAACGTTAGCCGTCTTGCTCAGAACCTGTGTCTCGAAAGTCCTTAAGCTTCTAACCTTTGGCCAATTTGCAAGCATTGTCCTTGTTCATCTGAAGGTGCTGCCAGTACTTGATCAGCTCACTGGGCCTGAATTCGTGCGAAGTGATCAGCTGGCTGTATTTGCAGCTGGAGTAGGAAACCTTCCAGTGGTTGAACAGGAACTCGTTGGGTGGCAGTATGGGCTCGATGTTGAGCTTGGCGAGACAGAGTCCGACGTAGACGTCCTCCAGATGCAGCCGGCGTATGCTCAGGGACGTGTTGTAGATCCTCTCGGCCATGTCGGCGGAGAAGACGTAGCCGGTCCCCGAGCAAAACGTGGGGTAGCTTTCGCTGGGGTACAACTCGCTCGACATGTACCACTTGCTGTTCTTGTTCCGGTTCGGCTTGTAGCCACGCATGAGGTACCCGGTGAAGTACATCTTTGTGGGAATGTTGGATTTGAGGAGCTTCTCGACGAGATACTCGGTGTTGACGAACATGTCGCTGTCGGCTTTCATGATGTACTTGGCTTTCGGGCAGAATCTCGACACCCAGTGCATCCCCATCAGCGTCTTGATGGTGAGGTTGTAGTACGAGTCGATGTATTCCTGCTGGATCATGTCGCGATGTTGTACGCTCTCCGAACGGAGATTGTGTTCTGACATGCCGTTCTTCACGCCCATGAGAAAGAGGCGGACGATTCCTTTGCCAAGGCTTTCGTTGCCCCACGTCTGTCTGATGGCGCTCCGGGCATTGACGTTGTGCGGCTCGACGGGGATCAGCAGCAACAGGAACGTGTCGTTTCTCTTGCACTTGTCGGGTTCGTTCAGGATGTACCTGTAGGGTTCGACTTTGCGGACGCTCTCCGCGTTCTCCTCCTTGGCCAAACTCCGGTTCGATCTCGGCAAGGTCCTGGACGCCGGCTGAACTGAGACGAGGCTACCGTTCGCCAGCGACCTGGTCGGCGACAGAGCCTCCGCGAAGTCTTTCTGACGAAGAACTTTGTAAAGTTCCTGATGAAAGCTTGTGACTTGTCCGTTCTGCCTCGTCGGCCGATAGAGTTGACGGATGATAACGAGACCGACTAAGAGCGCTACGAGTGAGGCCACGATTCTGGTGAAGCAATGGCGCCGCCGGCACTGCATGGTTCTTCTGCTCAGCTCCGTTCAGAGGGCGAAGGACCTGCGACAGAGAAAACACTGCATTATTTACAGATAAACACCAAACGAGACATCATGCTAAAACCTACACTGAGTCAGATCACAACTGTTACTCCTTATCTCCACCCTCCAGAGACCACACCTCTTCCTGTTTCCCTTCGGACACTCCCCTGCTTCCCCCTTACGTTGTTCCCCTCGTCTCTCTTTATACACTTAATGTTTCCTTTCCCAATTTAAACTTTTTTGCTATTTCAGGTTTTCCTTTTGCTTTTTAATGAGTATATATATATATATATATATATATATATATATATATAAAAATATATAAATTTGTGTTTATTTCAGTTTTTTCCCCCTGTATTTAGTTTTTTTTGTTGTTTCATTCTTTCTTTGATCTTCCGGTCTTTGCTTTGTTTTCTTTGTCTCTCTTCTTTCTTTTTTCTCTTTCTTTATTTATCAGTGTTTTTCGGATGTTATTCAGAGGAACTTTCCTCTCGTCTGTGTGTTGCAGGTGAAGTGTTGTAATGAAATTAGTTTCTTGGTAATGCATCCTGAGTGACGTGTCCCCCAGACACATAGCCTCCAGCTGCATTCATCGCTGTTCTTCTTCTTCTTATTACTGCTGCTGCTGTTGTTGTTGTTGTTATTATTATTAATTACTGAATTTCGTATTCCTTTGAACGCCGCGCTCGTCTGCATGACTGACGGCACCCGATGGATTTTCCAGCTCGTCTGAAAGGTCGATTGTGACACGCCGTCTGTCACCCGAATGTGTTCGAGCTCGTTTTATTCACTCGTCTAGAACACGTCTGCTGCAGGCACGAGAACCGCGCTGCCGTTTCCGCAGAGCGCTCCGTTCCTCACGCCTCAGGTTTCAGTTCTTCAGCCGTTTTACATGCGTGTAAATCCGAGCCGTGTGTTTGGATAGACGAAATTGTCGCAGTCCGGCTTGAGTTTTGAGGGTTGTTTGTTTTTTGTTTTGGTTTTTTTCCTCTTCCGAAGTAACCACTCCCCTTCTTTTTTTTCAAAATGGATTAATGATTTACATTTTTTTTTTTTCTTTTTCAACAGTTATTTTTTTATAACTATTTTCTTGTTTTTCCATCAATTACCAAGAACCATGAGGGTTTTTTTTTTTATTTATAATTCGTTAAACCCTTTTTTGGTTTCTATCAATTAGAGGAATGAAGGTGTTCGTTTCCAAATTCAAGTAATTAGCAAATTTTTTTAAATATAACGTACCTTTTTTTTTAAATTTTTTTTTTATTTCTTTTTTCATTACATACCGAAAAAATGAACTTCAATTCTTTTTACTATTTACAGTAATAAAAAAAGTATATTGTAGTTTTTTCTTCTTTCTAAATAATCAATTGAAAAGTATTCTGTAGGAAATAGAAGCAGACCATCGCATCGTTAAAGCCTCCAGGAAGCAGAGAGTGGACAATGATTATAAAATTCCAGGTTGATGTTTAATCTCGTTATTCAGGTTCGATGCCCGCTGGGTTTGTGGTGCTGGTGTCTGAGTGTTTCTGGCTGTAGTATGAGTCGGCGCTCTGATTCTTCTCAATCTTTCTTTTAATGTGAAAAAAAACTAAACCTCTGAGATGGTGGTGTTCCATCACCTTTCCCCTACTTACTTGGAGAACGAGTGTGTCTTGGAGAAAAGCAGGAGCAGAGAGACCGATGTGTCACCTCTCGCCTAATCCGAATCTTGTAACTTGGAGAAAAAAACCCAGAAAAGAAAAAGGAGGTCGTGGTGTGAGCAGGTTCTTGAGTCGGGATTGTGACTCCGGGGGTCACCGAGGCTCGATTACGGAGTTCCTGGTCGGAGCACAGATGCCGGCTTCCGAGTCTGAACAAAGAGTCACTTGTGACCGAGAAGAACCCGAAGGCAGGAGCAAAAGTCAAAGGTGACTGAAGGATGATCCATTACAAGGAATAAAGTTTTTTTTGTTGTTGTTTCTCATTTTCACTCGCGGTTCCCTTTTCACGTTTCTGACGCTTATGGTTTCTGGATTCTTTTTTTATTCCCCTTCGTTGCACACAGCCATGTTTTTACGCAGTAAATTTGAATCCAGTTTTTTCCTTCAACCCCAAGACTTTGTTCAGACTCGTTCCTTAGACTCCTGGCGTCTTCTCTTCTCCGACTCTTCCCTCCTTCAACGGGGTTTTATTTGGTTTTTGTCTTTCTTGACAGAGCACTCCACCCGTTTCTCTCTTTCTCTCTCTCTCTCTCTCTCTCTCTCTCTCTCTCTCTCACTCTCTCACTCTCTCACTCTCTCACTCTCTTGGGCGAGAATTTTTTGTCTACTATGGGCCTCGTGCCAAATCGGACTCCACACATGCTAAAATATACGTGTATAAAATACGTGCTGCGTTTTCTTTTTTTCTTGCTCATTTTCCTGATGAACAGAATTTCTTTCTATTTTTAACAAGTGCGTGCAAATGAACATCGACCGTTTCCCTGATGTGCATCTTAAATGCAAATTTAAAAAAATGATCTCAATCGTTTCCTGCAACACTTTCATGCAGCTCCCCAGGCTTGTCTGCTAATCAGATGTTTTTAATTCTCTCCAGCTGTTCTAGCAATGGTGGTGGGGGGGGAGCTCGAACACGAATTGTACAAGGAAGCACAGAAAAAAAGTGTGTGTGTATGTATGGGGCATGAAAGTCAACCGTAACCTACGTACCTTTCTTAGCACGGCCTCTGGCACAGGGTGATAACAGTGCCTTCCCCATGGGTGTGCCTCGTGTTTATCGGCACGTGTTGGCAGGTCGACTCTTCTCGATTCCACCTTCCTGTCCACATCGTTTAACGGTCCTGATGCCGGCCCCCGAAAACCCCCTTCTCCTCTCAAACCGAATGATTCGAACTCTTGTTTTTCCCCTTTCTTTCTTCCTTCCTTTTTTATTTTTTCTTTCTCTAAGACTCCTCCTTGTCCATATTGGTCACCCCAGAAGGAGGAACCAGAGCGAGGTTTAGATCAGAGGTCTTTATCGTGTGTGTGTGTGTGTGTGTGTGTGTGTGTGTGTGTGTGTGTGTGTGTGTGTGTGTTGCTAGGCAGAAGGGTTTTTCGCTTTTCTCCCCCCACGCTCTTGTGCTCCTGCGTTCCTCTCGTTTTTCTCTGCAGCTGTGCGAGATGGCCGACGCTCTATTTTTACCCGCTGCTCTTTTGCAAGGCGTTCATCCGTGCTTCTGCCGAGCTGCGCCTCGCCGTCCTCTCACCACCGCTATGTACTGATGGGGGAAGGGAAATTCGAGTGTGTTGTGCGCACTCCAGTGTCACGTGACGCCTTTATTTTCCCACCCACCACTATATGAACAGGCCATGGGAAAGGGGCTCTCTCTCTCTCTCTCTCTCTCTCAGACAGCTGTACATAGTGTGTTTGGGGGTGGGTGGGTATTTCCTTCGGCCCGTTTCCCTCTGTAAACGCATATTTTTCGCATTTCCGGGAGTTGACCATGAGGTAACTCTCTCCATTAGAAGGTCTGAATCCGGCGTCCTCCAGCAGGAAACGTCCTCGCCCTCGTTTTCGTTGCCTTTCTTGTCCTTTGTACACCACGAGGCATTTATATGGTTCTATGTAAATTTTTAGCACATCCTGGAACCACGTTTGTCATTTTGTTACGAAACGCTCGACATCCGCCTGAGAAGTGAATGAAGCGTGTGATGAAAGTCTGGAGGAATGACGTATTAGAAGATACCTGGAGGTAAAGCGGAGCTGGTTGGAGTCCTCATCTTGCAGTGCAGTCAATACTAATATCACCTCTTTCGATTGACGGATAAAAGATCCACCCCACCCCCCCACCCCACCACTATCTGTGGTAAATGTTGCTCCAAAAGATTCCCTGGTAAATTTCTGTGCTGAATTTCTCCTCCAGTAAAATGACTGAAATGATAACGATCCAATAAAAATGACTGACTCTTATTGTTATTGTTGACCGCATTAATGAGCCCCGATAAAGAAGAGGCCCATTGGGGTGGGATTCACGCTGCCCCCGTGTTTAAAGTTGGACGCAGCAGGACAGGACAAAGTTTAAATCCAGGTTGCCAGATTGATCTGGATTAAAAATATTCTATACTACATGCAACACATAAGATCCAGTGTGTGTGATGGACAGAGTTTAAATGGGAACTTCATCTGGGGAATTTTGGAAATGTTTTAAAACTTACCAGGAATTTGCGAATTTATGGGAAAGACATATACAAACATTTTGTTTATTTATAAGCTGACCTGCATGCAATTTTTTATTATATTAATTAATTAATTTATATTATTATTTATTCATTTATTTTATTTTTTTTTAAACATATTGTGTGCAAGATTCAAGAAAGTTTCCAGTCTTGAAAATTCCTGGAATTTTGCAGCTCTTGATTTAACCAAATACCTGTTGTTGTTGTTGTTGTTATTATTCTCTGTATTCATTTGTTTTATTTGTAATTGCATGCAGGTCAGCTTATTTTTTTTTTTTTTTTTTTTTTTTTTTTTTTTTTTTTTTTT